>SSNR01000002.1:4277677-4297864 GCA_006937965.1 Callopanchax toddi | reverse complement strand
CACCAGGTCCCTCTGACCACCACCAGGTCTCTCTGACCACCACCACCCGGTCTCTCTGATCACCACCACCAGGTCCCTCTGACTACACCAGGTCTCTCTGATCACCACCAGGTCTCTCTGACCACCACCAGGTCTCTCTGACCACCACCAGGTCCCTCTGACCACCACCAGGTCTCTCTGACTACCACCAGGTCCCACTGACCACCACCAGGTCTCTCTGACCACCACCAGGTCCCTCTGACCACCACCAGGTCTCTCTGACTACCACCAGGTCCCTCTGACCACCACCAGTTCCCTCTGACCACCACCAGATCTCTCTGATCACCACCAGGTCCCTCTGACCACCACCAGGTCCCTCTGACCACCACCAGGTCTCTCTGACCACCACCAGGTCTCTCTGACCACCACCAGGTCCCTCTGACCACCACCAGGTCTCTCTGACCACCACCAGGTCCCTCTGACCATCACCAGGTCTCTCTGATCACCACCAGGTCTCTCTGACCACCACCAGGTCTCTCTGACCACCACCAGGTCCCTCTGACCACCACCAGGTCTCTCTGACCACCACCAGGTCTCTCTGACCACCACCCAGCTGGAGCTGGGATCAAACTGGTGACCCTCCGGTTACCAGACTGGCCACTCTACCTACTGAGCTACACGCCGTGTGGTGTGTTAAGAATGCTCTGGTCTGAGGAGAATCCCACATCAAAGCTTCTGTTCGTATTCTTTGTTCTACCTGGTAACTGAACTGTTAGAGTTCATTGTTGTTTATAAAAATCAAAGCTTGTTTGTTTACTCTGAAGACACATTGAGAGAAATTTTGTGAGATTTCACGTCTGCCCTGAGAATGTTGGTGGGTGAAATCAGTTCATGTGTGATGTGTTGTCTTTCCGTGCCGCTGCACACCACACTGTAAGAGAAGAACGGTCAACATATGTGATTTTCTATTACTGTATTTGCCCGAATATAGGATGACCCTGATTATAAAACGACTTCCATTTTTCAAGACTGATCTTCAGAAAAAAGAATACATTCACTTTATAAAGAAACTTTTTTTAATTAAATTTTGAGAAAATAATGTATATGATACCTTAATTACAGACTAATTTAATATTTGCTTATTAATCAGGAATTAAAGTTCTCTGTGACAACATATTTCAGTCAATTGGAAAAGAAAAAAGAGAGAAAAGAAGCTCCAGTCAATTTCCTCTCTCTTCCTCACTCTGGCTGAGTGGGCTCACCTCCCTCCTCCCTCTCTTTTTCTCTCTTTCACTGAGACTGTGTGTGTCAAGCCTTTACCGTAATTATACAGTGAGACGCGCAGCTTCAGAAACGGGTCCTGTCTGTGGACGCCAGGCAGCGCTGGATTCTCCAGTGTTTTTCAGGCTTGAGGAAGAATGCACCTGTGAATTGAGCGACGCGCTCACCTGTACAGAGCTCACGCTGAAAACATTGCAGCCGCAACGGGTCCATTAATCCCAAATCACCGAGGTCTGACAGAAGGTACATACTCCGTACATACTAAACAGAACCGGACCGAACCAAAAACCCATACTAGTCTGAAAACACCAGAAGTTCATCTGGCTAGCGCTGGGCTTTGCCATCAGCTGTTTTAATCCTCAGTGGACCTAACTTTGAGCTGGAGCGGACGTCTGGGACTGCTAGTGGTCTAACTGCTTCCTGCTGGCACCGCTTCTGCCATTTGAACATAATGCATGCGCCCCCTGCTGAGGCGGTAAGACGACTCCCCTTTAAAAAAATTTTTAATGAAAAAAAAACCTAGTCTTATATGCGAGCAAATACGGTATCATGTGTGGTCCCTTATGACTTAAAATCAATCGATCATTTGAAAATCCTGCCATGTGAACCAGCCCGTATCTGCCTGAAGGAGGGAGGGTAAATAGTTAATGCACTGAACAGATGAGGTCATGGTTGTGTCCTTTGCTCTGGTCTTGGATCAGCTGGTCTAAATGTCCTGTAGAGGCACCACTAGTAGCACACAGAGAAAATTCTGGAATCAAATAAAAAACAACCATTATGAGCAGAACCATGATTTATTGATATAAGGCATAAATTAGGTAAGTGGCTGAAGCATCTAACAGAAAACTGTTGAGGAGATTTTGAGAACCACTAAACCAGAATCTTGTTGCCGAATTCTCAGTTTTAGTGATGAAGCGTGGATCTTGAGGCAAGGCTTTAGCTGCTAGCCTGGACTGGACACATTTCATTTTTCTAAATATCAGATGTTTGGTTTTATCTTGTGACGACATTTGAAAACTTAAGTTTGTCTTATATCGGAGGTCTAGACTTTCATGTGTCAAAACGAGTGCGATGACTGAGAACTGAATTGTGTTTATGTATTTAGCAGATGATTTTATCTAAAGTGACTTACAAAAGGAAATGTAACAAAGCACTTACAATAAACTAATCCTGAAGTGACTCTCAACAGCTGACTGGATCCTGCTGTTGGCCAGCAACCCTCACGGTCTGAATTTAGCTGCTCACATACAGCGAGGACTATGGTATAGTCACACATCAGGTGGGCTGAAGCAGAGAAACATCTAAAACATGATGGACTTTGTCCTTCCTGGACCGGAGTTTGAGCACCTGATTGAACAGATTGGTTAAACTGCGACCTGCTTGTTACAGGCTACAGTGTAAATAAAGATTTGGCTCCGGGTCATCTGATTCTGTTAAACAGCAGCATGACTCAATGTAACTGCATGACTTCAGTCCTGTCATTTCTACAGATGTGTCCTTCATTCCAACACTTTGAACAACATTTTTCTCTTTTATGAAAACATTTTGTTCCTGTACCACAAACATCTTTCATTTTCCATTTGTTTGCTGCTGTAGCGTTTTAAAACTGTTTAAGTGTGTAGCTGCACCTTCTGCAAGGTTATTAGTTAGCTTTGTCAGTTTAATACTAAGCTGTTTGCTCGGATACCTTCACTATACTAATATTTTATGCAGGAACTTCTAAGCTCTATTGAGAGATGTTACAGAGAGTAGATTACGTACCTTTATATTGACGAATGGAAACTGAGTCAGGAATAAAAGACTTTACAGAATTTATTATATAAAAAAAACTGACAAACAGTACAAACAGATTAGCAGGGAGGTAGCAATGGTTTAGCATGTCAACACGGTGGAAAGTGTTCTTAAGTTGATCTTAATTTGAGTTTAATGACCTGAGTCTTATGATGTTTAAGACTAGAGGCATTTTATCTTAAAGGGAGTTTGGTTACTAAGGGTAAGCTAGGAGGTTTTAACTTGTTGGTATAAGCTACGTGGGAGTGTGAGCTTATCAAAGTAGCCTCGGGTTTACCAGACCATGGAATCTTATTGTTCGGCGTTCCTGGATCGCATCTGGCAGGTGGAGGTTGATGAAGAAGCGGAAGATCCCCCCCTCGATCGGTCCGGAGGCCCTTGGAGGTGGGAAGCCGCCTTGGGCCGGCAGGAGACGTCCTTGGATACGACGTCAGTACTAGATCCATTTCTGGTTCAGCATAGCTGGAGCTTTCTTCCCCATTTTTGGTGGAGAGGGCAGACTGGTGGTGTCTGTGCCTCAAGGGGGAGAAGCAGACATCGGCCGAGAACGGGGTTTGCTACCCGTACAGGCGAGGCCGTCAACCTTGAAGCACCACTGTGTAGCGAGAAAAACAGTGGGCTGTTGTCTCAGCAGGAACGGCATGAGAACTGACGTCTCCAGGAAGTGGAGAGGTAGTCAAAGGAACTGGGTGTTGACGTGGACCAATGGGAAGGGTTTTACTAAGTCACATGACCCAGGTCTTTTAAGTCATGTTACCTTACTGAATGAATATTCAAGTGATAATATTGATTTAACCTTTAGCAAAAATAGAAGTGTAGAAAACCATATGATTTAAGATTTATATAAAATAATCCTGAAACAGGAGAAACACATTATAACACCGTTTGAGTGTGTGGGTGAAAAGACCTTGGAGCTGGAACATTGTGAAACACTTCAAATGTAAACAAGATTAGATCAGCAGTGTCATAAGAAAGGGAACACTTTAGACTCTGAATTTATTATTAAGAGAGTCTTAGGTTTATTATAACTAAGAGCGTCCAGTTGATGTCATCTGGGAAAGTGGACACCTGAAAGTGGACGGTTGGACACCTGTAGGAATGATGAGTCAGGTTAAAACATAATAAAGAGCCATTATAATCCAAGTTATTGAAGAAAAGAGGATTATTGTTTGTGTGATGGTCAAGGGGTCAAAGGTTATAGCCAGGGTTTGAAATTAACTTTTTTGATCACCAGCCAAAGTGGCTAGTAACTTTCTGAAGTTACCAGCCAAACAGAATTTCCACTAGCCCAATTCTGTAAAAAAAAAAAAGGTTATAATGCCACTGAATGAATATTTGATCATTTTTATTAACACTGCTATCAAGAAAAACACACAGATAGTGCAATATACACAAAATTATACACAAAGTGCAAGCATTGATTTTTTTGTTACTATATCTTTTTCCTAAATATCCTCAGAGCTCTCAAAACTAATTTCTTCTTCTGAATCTGAGTAACCCTCAGTTTCTTTTGTTGCGTTTTTGCACACAACCTGTCAGCATGCCAGATGTCAATGGCTTTGGTTGGATCATGGTTCCTCCTGCCTCTCTCCTCGTGGTTCCTCCTGCCTCTCTCCTCATGGTTCCTCCTGCCTCTCTCCTCAGGGTTCCTCCTGCCTCTCTCCTCAGGGTTCCTCCTGCCTCTCTCCTCATGGTTAGGAAAAATCCTAATTCTTTGATATACCACTACTATTTTTTAAAAATAGTAACGCAAAAATTATTTTCCCTGGTAACTAGTTACTTTTCTTATAGAGAAATTCTGTACCTAACTCAGTTACTTTTTGGAACAAGTAGTGAGTAACTATAACTTATTACTTTTTTAAAGTAACGTTCCCAAGTTGGTGTCAAAACCTGAACTGGAAATGGTTCTTCATGCTTTTATCTCCTCCCGTCTAGATTACTGTAACACACTTTTCACATGTTTGAACCAAAAAGCCCTTTACGGCCTTCAGCTGGTCCAGAACTCTGCAGCGAGGCTCCTCACTGGAGCAAACAGGAAAGATCACATCACTCCTATTCTGAGGTCTCTGCACTGGTTACCTGTTAAATGTAGAGTTCATTTTAAAATCCTGACTCTAACTTTCAGGGCCCTACATGGTCAAGCTCCTCTTTATGTTACTGAACTGATAAAGCCGTACGCTCCAACCCGAGCTCTCAGGTCCACAGATCAGAATCTCCTAACAGTTCCAAGGACCAGATTTAAAAGTCGAGGTGATCGCTCCTTCCAGTCTGTTGCACCGCGACTTTGGAATGACCTTCCTTTAGTTTGACGCTGTATAGACAGTCTGGACTCCTTTAAAAAGCAGTTGAAGTCCCAATTATTCAAAACTGCTTTTAAATAACTCTTTTATGTTCTCTTGTTGTTGTTTAATGATTTTGATTTGTAATGATATTTTGTTTGTTTTATTAATTTTATTTGTTTTATCATGTTTGATTCTGTTTTCTGTGAAGCACTTTGTGATTTTTTCTGTGAAAGGTGCTATATAAATAAACTTTACTTTACTTTACTTACTTACTGGTCGTCTTCTCGCTCTTTTGTTGAGGATTATGTATTCACTGGGTTTGTTCCACAATGGGTAAGCACAGCTTGTTTGTATTTAACGTTATGCTTAAATAAGTTTTATGTTGTTTCTTTGTCTTTTAAATATCCAAATCCTGTTAACGTTAGCAACGTAGCTAATGGTTTTATTTTGAAAAATACCGGATGCACCTCGCCTGCTAGCGTTTCACTTCCTGTTTGGTGCACATAATGTCTTTAACTTGATGACGATCCACTGCAGTGTCCGGGAAAAATAGACTTGTTGCGGAAAGTTAACTTTGCCCCGCACCGGACCGGACCGGAGTAGGTGTGGAGGCTGTGATTGGAATAAATGGTTTTTAATCCTTGCGGAGTCCGCACCGCAACCGCATCTAGTGTGAAGAAGCCTTGAGTGAATAATGGAGCTTCTGTGAAGTGCTTTGGGTGTCCAGAAAGGCGCTATATAAATCTAATCCAATATTATTACTGATATCATACAGCACAATAAAAAGGACTTCATTAGTATTTTGATTGACTTAAACATTATTGATCATCATTAAGGTTACTTCTAAAACTACATCAGTCTGGAATAAGAGGTGTGGCTCATCAATGGTTAAAAGTTATTTAGAAAATAGAAACAGTTTGTTCAGATAATGAATAGGCCTACTAAGCCTAAACAAACTAAAGTGCCACAAGGGTCGGTCCTCGGAGCTAAGCTGTTCATTAATGACCTGGTAAATGTATCTGAGATACTTGGTATGGTTTTATTTGCTGATGAAACAACATTGTTGTATTCAGGATCAGATATTAATGAAGAAAGTAAAGTGATAAATAATGAAGTGATTAAAGTTAAAAACTGGTTTGATATAAACACTGAATCTTACTTAAACAAATTTTATATGGTTGAAGACAGAAAAAACATTGATGTAGCATTAAAAAAAGAAAGGATGGAAATTCAAAGAGTAAAAGAAGCCAAATTTATAGGAGTCCTGATGAAGATCTGACCTGGAGGTCACACATTGGTTAAAGTACCAAAGTCATAGTAGTACTACGTAATGTAAAGGTTTTACTGAATAGTTCTGGGCTGTTAAGATTATATAACTCACTGACTGTTTCATACTTAATTTACTGTGTTGAAATCCGTGGATGAACACACAGAACTTATACACAACCTGTTTATTTTACATTAAAGAGCGTTAAGGATCATTAATATACTCCCTCGGCTCTAACCCGTTATTTGTCAAATATTAAATACTGACATTTTGATTTAGTGTATTGGAGAATATTACAAACAATGTACAGAGCTAGTACAAGTACTTTACCAACAAATATTCAGAAAATGTTTGAAAAGAGATGTTACATGTTGAAAGGAACTGAAGTCTTAAAAAAAAAAAAAACCCTCGATTCAGAACCAGAATAAAGGAATTGAGTATTCTTGTAAATATTTGTAAAATTTTGGAATAACATTAACACAAAAATAAAAGAATTAGATCACTATTAAGTGATCTTGATTTAAAAAATGTATCAAATCAAGTGTGCTGGGTAATTATGAGAAAGTAAATTTAAATCTGTGATTGAATCTGAATATCAGGACAGGAAGGTGTTAAAAATGCATCTGTTTGTTTGAAAGATGGGATGAAGAATGTATTAATGATTTTATTGTGTAAAAAGTTTCAGAAATGATCAGATATTCTCTTCTTTCTGCTCATTTTCATTCTAATCAGTGTTGTGTTTCTATGTAGATGCTATCTGGTTTTCTTTTTCTTTTTGAATTGAAATAAATGAAAGTTATATTACTATGCATCACATATTAAATATTATTATAATTATATCTAATTATTATTGTTGTTGTTGTTATTCATACCTGACCTGTTATTAATGTTTAAACCCTACAGAAGCCTTTATTGTGACTGTAGTAGAAAACCTGTGTGTTTATTTTCCACCTGGTGTTGCTCCTGACCCTGAGCCTGTTGAGGACTTTGTCTTGATGTGACTACAGCACCACAGTCTGGCCTGACAGCACAATCACAACAATTGCTTCACACAAGTCTTTATTACAGTTTTTCTCAGTTGCTAAAATAATAAACTCTGTTGTCTGAACCAAATTTTCAGTTGCCTGAACCCACTGATTGAAACAATCACTATTTTGACAAAATCATTAACTCTTTTCAGCTGTTTAGACACAACTTCTCAACACATTTTCATTGTGTGCACATGTGCTCCATAATAGTGTGCACAGGTGACAAAAGTCAAACACAATTACAGTTTTTCTCAATTGCTAAGACACATTTCTTGAAAACTGCTCTCAGTTTCTCCAAAGTTTGAACACAAACCCCAATTTTCAAGCTAAATTTACAAAATCTCAGACTCTACTTGCAAAACCAAACTTTCACCTCTGAACAGTTCAATCTGTGCCAAAACTGAACTTTGTTTTCAAATCGTGCCCCAAGCCAATCAAAATTATAAACACTAAGAGCAGTCATTAAACACTACGTAGAAAAATAGAAAACGCAACGCTTAGGACATGAAGCTGGAGAAACAAATGTTATTGTTCACTGTAGGCGAAATGCATGTTGTAAAACAAAAATAACTGAGCATTTAGCTCTGGAACAAAAAGACTAAACAGAAATCTGGTGCATTTACACGAAGCACTGGTAAAACCAAACAGAAATCTGATGCGTTTCCCACTTGTGTACAGTAAGCCTGTAAAAATAAGGTACAAAACTATACAAATACTAAGTGCATTACTCAGCCACAGCATCATGTCTCCGTACTGGGTCAGGACACAGGACTTCGTCCACATCACAGGACACATGTTGTCTGACCAGGCAACGGGGGGGAAAAACTCATCAGTAGTCTACCAAACATACAAAACTGTTTATTTTCACAGGAGATTTTATAAGTTATGAATGAGAGAAACGTAACAAGTGTCAGTCTGATGAAGTTACTGATTAACATCTGTGTCTTAATAAAGAGCAGGAAGGGTGGCATTATGGCACGTCCTGCAACCTTTGCCCAGCAAGTGTCTTTATTATTTCAAAAGCAACAGAAGAGGAAGGAAGAACATTCCTAGCACCAGAAAACTCCAACTTCACTGTCAAACTTCTTCTTTTCAGGTAAACGTTTTATTCATTCATCCATTTGTGTTTGTTTATTTATTTGGTGTTTTGCTGGGTTTTTGGTTAGTTTGTGATCCCCTTAACTAGGATACTGTTCTATAAGTCTGTTCTATAAGTCATATGACTGTAGGATGATCTCCACAGCTTTATCAGGAAATGAAAGACTGAAGCTCTGTGCCTACAGTGCATGGGCCTTACCGGAAGGAAACAGCCTTCATCAGCTTGGATTACTCTAGTGTACGTTTCCAGAAGAAATATAATAATATTCACACCCATCCCTCAGCAACCTCACATAACAGAAACTAGCTGTGTATTTATAATGTTTTTAAAGGTATTCATGGACGTCACTCAAAAACAGGAGAACTACTTCCTGAACATCATGTGACGCTGAAAGAAACATGAACAAACTTCAACATTTTAACATTTTCCCAGATTCCTTCAGTTTGGAGTTAAACGTTTGTATCGTGGAGGTGTTTTATCATTTCTTGCTCATCACTTCAACAATAACTCTTTATTGTAAATGACGGAGCTTTTGGAAACATTTTGATTTTAAATGTGAAACCAGGTTTTCAGTTTGTCCTACAAACACAGGTGGGATGGTTTAATCCAGGGGCGTGGCTACGGGTGGGCCTGGGCGGGCCTGGGCCCACCCACTGTGTACCTGGGCCCACCCAATCAAATGGCTTCCTCAACAAAATATACATATTTGTTTTATTTTTGAGGGATTTCATTTAAGTAATGATTAAATGAAATAGAACAGAGTAAATTTGACATCAACAGCATGAATGTGTTGTGGTGATTTCATAACTATGACATCATTTGTAAGTCTTGCTCTCATTGGCTATTTTGAATAATTTCGGAACTCTCCAGACGAGCTACGGTAACAGCGCAGCTGTGCGTACGCTGCTGTGACTTGTAGTGTCAACCAAAGCATTTAAGAAACGGCAAAACAAATCTTCATTTCTAAATGTTTCAAAAAACAAAAAGTGGAGGACCTGTCCTGTGTTACAGGTTTAATGTGCTTTTTGTTCAAAGATCTTTCTGTCGGTTTCTGACAGTGGTTCCTCTCTTTTGCGGTTCACATTTTGCAGCCTCCCGCGACCCGGACCCGGATAAGCGAAAGAAGACGAGACAATTTTGCAGCCTTGTACTTTCGCGAAATGTTTTGTGCAACTTTGCATGCTTTAAACTTTTTTTTACAGCGCAGTGTTCATGCGTCCTGACGATCTCCTCCATGGAGCAGAGCGCAGTGCGTCCTCACTTCCTTTTGCGCGCCGCGCGCTGACCAAGACTCTGGATCAGTAGCGGCGCTACTGTAGCGCCCTTATGCTCCTTCCCTTTACGAGCTTCTTTCCTGCAGCAAGGTGGGAATGAAAATCTAGACTTTACAAGTAGAAAATATGTTTTTAACCGATTGACAGACTGTAGAATCAGAACCATGGAGCAGCATGATGTCTTCAAACGGTGCGCTCTGCGCTCCTCTCTTTTTCCTCTCTCTCTCTCTCTCTCTCTCTCTCTCTCTCTCTCTGTGTCCGACCTGAAATTATTAACGTGTTTGACCCAATGGCTCGGGCTGAAATTGAGACCTCTAGTGATAAACACGGAGCAGCTCTCAGATCAC
This sequence comes from Callopanchax toddi, assembly GCA_006937965.1. NCBI lineage: Eukaryota > Metazoa > Chordata > Actinopteri > Cyprinodontiformes > Nothobranchiidae > Callopanchax > Callopanchax toddi. The sequence continues at coordinate 4,287,516 of SSNR01000002.1, read as the reverse complement.
TTCTCAGCATCAGCTGTGTGTTTTTTTTTTTTTACCTCAACCAGCAGGTGTCCGTCAGACGCGATCAGAAACATCAATGCAGTGATTGATTCAGCCGTTCTGATGATCAGGTTGTGTTTAAACGAGATCAGTGTGAAAATGTTAATGCCTGTCTGAGAGAAGTGTATAAAGTGTGTAGTGATGGGTTTTACAGGCTTTAAAACTTCTGGAATTATTGTAAAAAATATAAAACTGATTCTTGGCGGATTTCACCGCAATTGCGGGGTATTTTTAGAACGTAACTCCCAGAATAAACGAGGAATCACTGTATAGACACAGATCTGCTTAAACAAAAATGACATTTACAAATACACTTATTTTCAATTACATTTTTGGGCCCACCCATTTTTTATTAGCCCCGGCCGAAAATCTATTTCTGGCTACGCTACTGGTTTAATCTGAGAGCAGGGCCCAAAGGCACTAAAGAAGACTGGTGGAGTCATAACCAGAACAATAACCCAATAATAATAATAATGTGTTATTGAATTACACGGAGAGTAAACCAGAGAACAGCTGATCTGAGACTAACACTAACCTGTCAAACCCTGGATTATAAACCAGGTAACCTGGTGAGTGGACACTCCTGGGAGGCCACACAATTATGAGCCTGAACCTAAACATGTTCTAATCAGGTTAACTAACAGTGGGAAGGCCAGAATCACCAGGCTTAAAAGATTCATGTGAACTGTAGCCTGTCACCTGCTCAACAGTAAACAGGCTGAGTTTTCATTAAGGCACAGTTTGTAGGAAATTATCTGAAAGTCTTTGTGGGTCTCGAATGTTTGAATTAATAAAAGAAGAACATCAAACTCCCTGGATGTGACCTGAGGACTGTTTTCTAGTTTCTTGGTCTTCAACGTATAAACTTGACTCCATCATCCAGTGTGGATCTGGACACGAGTGGCATGAGATTCAGAGTCTGTTATCACAGGAAAAGTTCACTTGGGACTTCATTTCATTTTGCGTTTGACTATGAAATACATAGATCATGCTAATTAACACCTAACCAGGTGTTGTTTGTCAACTTTTTCCACCATTTCATTATTTAAAGAACTCTCTCTTACCAGGAATCTGTCTGATCCAGGATTTAGGAGACTCCAGCACTTCATCAATACAGGTGTTATGTTGAAATGTGTTACCCCAGCAAAAATAATCCATCTTATTGTTTGTTTTCTCTTTAAACTTTATAGCTTAAAGTATAGCGATTTAAAAAGACCTTATTTATTATGTTCACTGGGTAAACACATCAGGATGGATGAAGATCACGATCTCCTCTGTTTATCAGGAAAACACATTCAAGGGTTTTTCACAAATACACAAACAAATACCCAGTAGGGTTGTCAGCAACTATTTGACCTGTTAGGCTTAAAGTATCTCACCAACTCACAGAAATCTTCCACCACATGAGCCACCATGTTTGTTATCAGCCTTAGCCCCGCCCACTGAGTTTGATGAGTAAGTTTGACAGATAAAATGAATTCATGACATGCATAAACAGAGACACAGCCATGAAATAATTATATGATGAAATCATGAAATGATTATATTTGACTTATTAAATAAATTAGATACTTTTATTTATGGCACTTTTCATTATTAATTTTAATTAATTATTTGACAAATTTAAATAATTATGTAATGCTTTATGTATTTATTAAATTGTGTCACTTTTGGCTCTCCATAACAAACTGGACGTTATTATTCAAATTGCCCCTTAATGGATAAATGACCATATTTGATCGCTTGATTTAGATTTCGATTGCAGCCTAAACCAGAAACTTTTACAGAAAAAGTTTTAAAAAGTGAAGAAGGTAAGAGAAAGGTAACAGAATTTAAGTTAAAAAGTGCAAACATGTTTTTAAAGTTAATTACACACTAAATAAATTACTTCTTTTTTTTAGAATGTTTTAAATAAAAGAAAAACAACAGAGATGTAAAAGTTAGGAAGTACAGATGTTTAGGTGAAGTAAATACTAAAACATTTTTACAAATTAAATTTCTTTAAAATAAGAAACAAAAAACAGAAATGTTTAAAAAGTAAATAAAATAAATTGTATTCATTTTTTTACAAAAAGAAACAAAAATGTAAAGGATAAAAAGTACAAATGTTTGAAAATTTAAAAAAATAATAAACAGAACGCAAATAAAAATGTAAAAAAAAGGAAAACAACAGAAATGTTAAAGCTAAAAAAGAGTTTTAATAAACTAAAAATCATATAAAACTTTTTTTAAAACACAAGAAAAAATGTGTTTTGATAACCGCTAATAACTCTTAAAGGGATACTCCACCAGAAAATGATTTTTTTGTCTATTGTCATATTCCTCATAGTTAGATCAGTGGACAAAAACAATTTGTAAACAGCCCAGCTGTTTTCCTGATCCAGCAGTACTCCGTTAGCATTAGCTTAGCGTAAAACACTGTAAGTGAATGGTAACAACTAGCATTGTGAGAAAAAAGTCCTTAAAACTCACTCAGTAGTGATACTAATGATACTAACTGCCTCAGTAAACATATCGACTGCAAGTGAAAATAAAAAGTAACACGAAGGAATTACAGGTACTATTTTAGACTCGGGACTACTTTATGACAAAGACCAGCTGTAAGCCTCCGCTGATCGGCACAAGGACATGATGCAGTGGCTCCAAGGAGACGTACTTCTGTAAACACGTATCCAAACGTTGTTTACAAACCTCATAGACGATGAAAAACAAGACAAAGTCAGGAGCTGCTCAGAGATTATCTTCAAAAAATGTTACCAGGTTCAGTAACCAGTTTTTGTGTTTACGGATGTAGGCGTCTTTGAGGCCGCTGCATCATGTCCTTGCGCCGTTCAGCAGAGGCGTACAGCTGCTCTTTGTCATAAAAGTAGTCCCGAGTCTAAAATAGTACCTGTAATTCCTTCATGTTACTTTTTATTTTCACTTGCAGTCGATATGTTTATTGAGGTCACTAGGCAGAATTATTATCATTAGTATCACTACTGAGTGAGTTTTAAGGACTTTTTTTCTCACAATGCTAGTTGTTACCATTCACTTACAGTGTTTTACGCTAAGCTAATGCTGATGGAGTACTGCTGGATCAGGAAAACGGCTGGGCTGTTTACAAATTGTTTTTGCCCACTTATCTATGAGGAATATGGCAATAGACACAAAATCACTTTCTGGTGGAGCATCCCTTTAATGGTTGAAGCATTAATTTTTAGTGAGTGAGTTTATTTTTTATATTTAGTCCTTTTTGTGACTCTAGATGATTCTAACTCCTTCATGGTTATAATTTGTATAGGTTGAGCCTCTCGACAGAGCGATGGGTCAGTGGAGCAGCAGTATAGTTGTAGCAGTGTTTCTCTGCAACATGCTGATCAGAAATGCAGATTCTGCCCCTCTGACGGGAGCTGAAGGACTTCAGGGCTCCCAGGGGGGTCTTCTGGTGGGGAATAAAGATTCATCCAGTAACAGTACTCAGATGGGAAGTAAGTAACAAAATTAAGTGCTTCAACAACTTGTCATGATTTATATACAGTATCTTCACCAAACATGATTTGCGTCACAAATATAATTGTAGTACTTTACTGTACTGTGTGTGTGTGTGTGTGTGTGTGTGTGTGTGTGTTTGACAGGAGCAGCTGAGTCAGGCGAGAGCCAGAACCCAGTGCAGTGGTCCTATCTAGCAGCAGGACTGGGGACAGTCCTCACCCTCTCACTGCTCACTGTGATGGCAGTCAAGTTCCAGCTCTTCCACCGTTTCCTGGCCAGCTACAGACACTCCCTGCTCCAGGAGTCTGACGGGGTCAGCCAGTACGGCCAGGAGGAGGTCTCATTCCCTAACGTATCGAGGCAGGTGGAGGGAGTTGGACACTCTCAGAGAGGCCTGGATGATGATGATGATGATGATGATGATGATGATGATGATGGCTTCATTGAGGATAACTACATTCAGACCAGTGAGAAAGTCCGGGCCCAGAGGGAAATACAACAGGAGGAGGAGGAGGAGGATAGCGATGATGATCTTCAGTTCACCATAGGGTGATTAGACCAGAAGGCATTTAAAGGGAGGTTTGGGTCATTTGGAAGTGGCGTTCTACCAGTTATTGACTCAACTCAAGTCAAACTTTATCAACCACATTCAAAACAACTTACTATGAACATTTATTTATAGTAAGGACAAATGCCAAACACATTGCTCAAAGTGGGTGGAGTCTCTAGGATCATAAAGTAGTCCTCTGACTGGAGCAAAGCTCATGACAAGACTGACTAAGAGACTCTGCTGCAGATTAGTGACAGATTAGCAGCTTCTATTCAGGTGTTTAAAATTCATCTTGCCCTAAAAAGTCCCACTGATGCTTTTATCTGCTAGCTAACCTCTACAGTTAGAACACTATATTACCTGTTAGTTATCCTCAAGGCTCACAATCATTCACACACTCACTCCCACCTAGGGACAATTTAGAGTCCCTTATCAACCTAACATGCATGTCTTTGGTCAGTGAGAGATAACCTACACATGCATGGTCAGAACATGCTAACTCTGTGCAGTGGCTGCAGCCAGGAGTGAGCCCACGACCTCCTTGCTGCGAACCACCAATTCTACCCAATGCTTCACCATGTGAAACTAGAAGCTGTAAACTAAATTGCCATACTGGAATAAATAAAGGTGTATTGATTGACTGAACACCACTTTAAAATGGTCCAAATAGCCTTTTATTTAAAAGCTGAGGTTTACTACTAAATGATATCAAAACACTTCTAACAGAGTTTTGCTTTGTGGATTTCATCTCTCTAAAGGAAAAACTGAAAAAACACCAGATATGAAAAATCAAACCCAACATTAAACAGCTGAACTGTTTGGGAATGGGCTTTCCTTCAGAAACTACAAAATGCAACCCTTTAAATTTAAATATTTTCATTTAAAGTAATATTTGATGATAAACTCCATGAAAACATGTAGACAGAAAAATTATAACAGACCAAGGCTAGCTGGTGTTTTCTATGAGACGTTAATTAGATTGAAGCATCATGTCTATCTGAATGATTTTATGTAAAGTGTGTAATAATAAACATTACAGTAAGATGTTCATCATGAGGATGTTCAGTCATTCATTTTTCAGGGTTCTAAACATTCTTGAAAATGCTTGAATTGCAAGCATTCATCAGCATCAGGTGCCTTGGTGCAACCACAGGTGGGCATGCGTCTGGGGAGTGGAGATGGGGCTTGGGGAGTGGAGATGGGTGTTGGTGGGGCTGTCTTCTGGTGGGAGTGGGGCCGTGGGGCTATATGGGTCCACAGACTCTGTATGCCCGAGCTGCTGGCTGGCGTGGGTGGGTCTGGGGTGTGGGCCTCAGTGTGTGGGGGCTTGCATGTGCCCTGTGTGGGGTTGCTGCCTGTGTGGGGGTGACTAGCCACCTGACTGCTGCCCTCCTGGTGGGCTGGGGAGTTGCTATCCACCATGCTCTGGGACCTTCTCTGGTGGGAACCTGGGGGTAGGCCATTAGGCCTCCCTGGGGCAACCACGAGGTTGTGACCATTGGTAGGCCTTTTATTGGGGTGGACTGGCCCCCTGGGTGTGTGGGTGGGCCTGGGGTATAGGGTGACCAGATGTCCTGTTTTGGGCTGGATTGTCCCGCATTTACATTATTTTTCACCCATCACATCAAATTAAGACACTGTCCCGCATTGTTATCTTTAACCCTTAAACAAAAAGCACATCCTCGTCTAAGCATGTCCTCTTTTCATTACTTTAACAACTGCTATTTCAGGCCAGCATGTTATTATGGGTATTTCTGTTCCACAGTTAGGGTAGGTCCACGAATCAGCCTCCCCCTGACACACGAACACAGCAGTGAGGAGAAGTTAGCAATAGAGAGCAGGAACAAATTATGTCTAAAAGACAAACTTCAGTTTATAAATCCACCATAGAGGGTCCTGGATTTTTTTTTAATTTAATGTATAAGTTGAAGCAGTGGCCTGCAGCAAGAGAAAGTGTCTTTTGTGTGGGAGACCTGGATTCAAATCCCAGGCTGACCACGTTTTATAAAAAGCAAACATGAATTTAAAGGAGGATAAATGGTTCATTATTGTCCGGTGGTGGTAAATGACATCAGAAACTACAGAAACTTTCATTATCTCCATAATTTATGAGTTCGGGCTGTGTCAGGAGGGAGAACATGCATCAATTGAACCATTATCAACACGTTCTTCATGTCCATAACCCTGATATTTGTTTTCACTTGAACCTGCTGTAGACAGACCGCTGGACTTTAACTGTCACAAACCAAAAGTTCTGCTGTATCAGTTTTATTATGAGGCTACAAAGTGACAGATTAAGGTGGAGTTGGTGATTGTTTAGTCTTCTTACTGAGACTAAAGTTATCTGTTGAATTCAGAGAATTTACATGCGGATGTTAAAATTTGAATATGGTTTTAAAAGATGTTCAGAAAGTGAAACTCATATTATACAGATCCATCACACAGAGGGGAATACTTCTTCAGGCCTTTATTTCTTGAAGTTTTGATGATATGGCTACAGAGAATGAAAACCTAAGTTCCAATATCTCAGAACATCAGATCAATAAAACATTTTAGACAGTCTGTGGACAGGTCTCCATCAGTCTTTTACACTCAATGTTGTTTTGATTGTTTTGTTTAATTAAAGTGATAATATGCAACTTTTTCATATTTTTTAATCTTTTCCTTGAGCCAGTCTGTGCTAATATGACCCTTTACAAAGTTAATGAAAAGTCACTTAGCCCCATCTGGTGATTACAGCCGGAAAACCACAATTGCAAGATCTCCGTCACTGGTGCCCAGGAAGTCACGTGTCTCACGAGAGTTAGGCTAACCCAAAGTGGCTAGCTGTTATGCTAGCGCTGGAGTGTTTTTAGCTCATGATTCCTGATTTTTTTCAATCTCTCCCTGCTTGAACACAGCTGATTTCTTTGAAAGAGTAAATAACCGCTCCTGTAGAAAGCTATGAAGGCTGAGGAGACATTTCAACAGGTAGATTTTGGCGTTTAGAAGCTGAAACGATCTGGTAACTTGTTTAATGCAGTAATTTAAAACGGACACCAGAGGGAGCCCAAAACAAGCAAAACTGCATATTATCACTTTAAGACCTCGAGGGCTGTGTTCGAATTCAGGGGTAGGATGCTTATGAGGACGCATTTTGAGGCTGATGACATCACAGCGCAGCGACGAGTGCTGTCCGAATTCAAAGGATACTCATCCATGCGTCCTCAAATGCGTCCTCGCTCCACCCCAATTTCGAGGATGGGTCTGGTGTATCCTCGCTGGCCAAGGCTATCCCAGGATGCTTTGCGTGCCGGCCGTGGGATTCTACTTTTTTTCTCAACTTTATTGAATTTACAACACAGGACACAGTTGGATTCTACTGGTTCAATTTTGCAGCAGTAGCAGAAAAAAACAGAGAGCAGTTCAGTTTTAAATGTCAGTTTTTCAAAAGATTATACAAAACTTGTGTTTAGGAATTTTTTGCTTATCTTTATATGAAGTTTAATAATAAAAAATCTCCACAAAAGAGGTTGAATGTTTTATTTTTCACGTTATTAAAGACAAGAAATCAATGTAAGCTAGCTTGAATGTTTTAAATGAAAGTTTAGAAAAGAAGTCATCATAAAAGAGCTTAAAGTGTTTCTTTAGATCCATTTTATTAGCTTTAGCCTGTCTGTCGGCGCTGTCATGGTTGATAAGCGAATGGACTGAGGGGCGGGGATAAGTATGAGGCTAGACCATCTGAATTCAGAGCCGTTTATTTCCGGTCTTAGCGGTCGAGCAAGGACCCAACCTAGGTAGACCAGCAAGTCCACGTCCTCAGAAGCATCCTACCCCTGAATTCAAACACAGCCAATGTCACTCTTTAAATAAGGAGAGAAGGGGTGTGTTATCCTCAGATCAACCTGTAGGGGGCAGCAGATTACTAATTTAAAAGCCATCTGTACACAATCCAATACAAACATTTTGGTAAACAGTCTATTTAGATTTTCAGCCATTTGCCCTTTGTTATGGTCAAACTTGATTTTCTGTTTTGAGCTGCTGCTTGAAACTGCCTGAGTAAAATATGATGCATAATAGAAATATAACAACATCCTTTTACTGACCCCAAAGTAAAAAACATATTTAAAAACACATGACGTAAAATAAAATAAAATAAAAAACCCTGAAGTAATTATTTTAAAAGTTCAGATCAAAATGTAAAGAAAAATAAAACAAATGTCTGAATCTCTGACAGAAAATCATCCTGTGTTTCTTTTTGTTGAGGCAACATGGGCCTCGTGCAGGTTTATTTACAGTTTTTCTCAAATACTGAGACACATTTCTTGAAAACTGCTCTCCATTTCTCCAAAGTTTGAATACAAAACCCAATTTTCAAGCTAAATTCACAAAATCTCAGACTCTTCTTGCAAAACCAAACTTTCACCTCAAAACAGTTCAATCTGTGCCCAAAACTGAACTTTGTTGTCAAATCGTGCCACGAGTCAATCAAAATTACACACACTAAGAGCAGTCACTAAACACTACGTAGAAAAATAGAAAACACAACACTCAGGACATGAAGCTGGAGAAATACATGTTATTGTTCACTGTAGGTGAAATGCATGTTGTAAAACAAAAATAACTGAGCATTTAGCTCTGGAACAAAAAGACTAAACAGAAATCTGGTGCATTTACACGAAGCACTGGTAAAACCAAACAGAAATCTGATGCGTTTCCCACTTGTGTACAGTAAGCCCATGTATGTAAAAATAAGGTACAAAACTATACAAATACTAACTAAGTGCGTTACTCAGCCACAGCATCATGTCTCTGTACTGGATCAGGAAACAGGACTTCGTCCATCACAGGACACATGTTGTCTGACCAGGCAACGGGGGGGAACTCATCAGTAGTGAATGTGAGAAAATGATTTTCTCTCATTCACTAGCATTGAGGGTTTTTAATCTAGAGGTCCAGTGGGGTTTTACAGATGGGCGGGACTTACCAGCTCTACAGTATGATGTCATACAGTAATTGCTGTCAACATTTACATACTGTACTATAATGTCAAAAGAAGGTCATTAGTTGTTCTCTGCTCTAAATCCTCAGACTGGTGGACACAGTGACTCTACTGATGTTCAGTTGGAGCCTTTGTCCAGCCTCCCTCATGCTCACATGGACAAGAACATGGTCAATCACAGCAGCTCTGATGTCATCAGATATTACTGTTCTTTGTCTTCCTGACCACCTCAACCTCCTCTGACACGAACTCTTCCTCAGATTTCTGTCCATTGTACGACCTCACAAACCAGTGCTCTCTGAACTGGTTACTGTGGATGTTCCCTACATCATCAGACACAAGTGGGATCAATTTTGACTTGTAGTGTTCAAGTGGTGACGCCAGGGCTTTAATTGTGTTTGACTTTTGTCACCTGTGCTCACCATAATGCAGCACACGTGCATCACAATGAAAATGTGTTGAGAAGTTGTGTCTAAACAGCTGACCAGAGCTTATGGTTTGGTCAAAATAGTGATTGTTTCAATCAGTGGGTTCAGCCAACTGAGAATTTGGTTCAGACAACAGGGTTTAGTGTTTTAGCAACTGAGAAAAACTGTAAAGAGCAAATTGCAAGTTTTTTTTTTATTCAGATAAAATGTTCAAAAATACTATTTGAAATGTTTATTGAGGGTATTTTGTTTTACAATACATTTTTTACTACAATTTTTATAGTCAAAAGTGCCCCTTTCAGCAAAGCTTCTAAAAAAAAAGGAGTGTGTGTGTGTGTGTGTGTGTGGGGGGGGGGGGGGGGGG
>SSNR01000002.1:4213008-4268568 GCA_006937965.1 Callopanchax toddi | reverse complement strand
GGTTTAAATAATTTTATTTATAAATAAAGTAGTGACCTCTGATATACATTTTATGAAGACAAAAGGATTGTTTGTTTAACGTCTTAATTTTAACAAAATACCGAGGAGTAAGGTACTTGTGATTTTTAAACTTAAAAAAAAAATTATTTCTTTTTAGGGACTTTTTTGGGCCCCCTAAAAGCTGTGTGCCCTTAGAATCTTCCTAACCTTCCCCGCGCCCCTGCCCTGAACTAATCAATGCAACCATTGTTTTCACCAATGGGAGATGAGAGAGAGAGATACGTTGCGCATTTAGCAGTCAGCTGTGGCCGATGCACGCTGAAGCTACCGGTGCAGTCGGATTTTACACGTCATTATTGGACCACCGGTTCAGATCAGTGAATCTCCACATCCCTACGCAGCAGGGGGCGTGGCCAAAAGTCGGCTTTTAAGTGGGACAGATTTTCCTAAATGTAGCTCGTGGCTGATGATATGGCTGAAGATATCGCGTTAATGTCCGTAATAGCGGATGACTTTCCTTTTTTTCCCAAAATCTTTATTTGAAATTCAAAGTATTTCAAAACAAATTCAAGAGGGAACAAGATTCAAAATATCAACAACACTAAACACAATAATAGACATATATCCAGAGAGATCATATCAGTCAAAGAAAATAAACAAGATGATGCTCTGTACTAAATGATATGATTCTATTAATCAGACAGTAGTTTTATTAGAACTTTATAGAAAATGGAAACAGTCCCTACTGAAAACTCTTTGAAACAAATCACATTTCTCATTGTGGCCTATGGAGGGTTTTCACGGCGCGTCACCGATGTGTCATCTAACCGGAAGCTACCATATTGGAGATATTGAGGTAAACAGAGCGCATGCATTTAATGAGTATTCTACTGCAAAATGAAACGAAATGGTGAATTATTGCCGTGTTTATGGCTGTACCAATCGGTCAGACCATGAGAAACCTTTGCAGTTTTATAGACTGCAAAAAAAATTTTACGGATCAGGGAGAACAATGCTAGAAGTTATCAGAGGAAAGGAGGCGCTTGTGGTTGGCGAAGCTAAACCAGGATTTACGGGGGGAAAATCTGGACATCTGAATTAGTTCGGCCCATTTCTGGTCAGGTAAGTGAATTGTTGATAACAGCTGCTCTTAAGTAATTTTTAGTGGATGCTAATATAATTATATCAATCTATTTACTTAATATAATCACATTTAACAGCCTGATACAGTAGCAACACAGTTATTCTTCAAATGTAGAGCTAAAACTACGTAAATGTGCTGTATTTCTCATTGTTCAACAGGTAAAAGGTCTGACCTTTATCAGAAGGATGACCCAGATTGGGTGTCATCAGTTGGAATGACAGGTCAGCAAAAGACACCTGAGGAAGCGGGGACATCACGCTACAAACGTTGTTTGAATAGAACCCAGCAGAGACTGAAGGATGAAGCTGCTGCTGCTCCAGCGGCTGCTGGGGGGACTGATGATGACCCTGAGACTGATGACCCCTTGACAAGTGATTACATCAGCAGTAATTTGTGCAGCACTGGGACTCAAACTGATATAACTGGTGATCTCATTGATGCTTTGACAGGTGAACTTCAAAGTCTTAGAACTGAAAACATTAATTTGCGCTGTGATGTATCACATTTGTCCACTTCCTATGGGCTTGTCTGTTGTGCTCTGGTGAATCTTTGCTCATCAGTTGTTGATTTTGACTAAAGCATATAGTAATATGTACTATGTACTGTCAATAAAAATAAACCAGTCTGGACTATTTTATGACCTAAAGCAGTGGTCCCCAACCTTTTTCTCGCCACGGCCCGGTTGCTTGCTAAGCAATACGTCCACGGACCGGGGGGGCTCCTTTGCCTGTGGATAGTGTTGCAGCAGGGGATTTTTTTGCTCTGTATTTATTTTTTATTTTGATTTATTTATGAACTTTATTTAACCAGGGAAAGTCCCATTGAGATTCAGAATCTCTTTTACAAGGAGTCCTGGACCACTACTGTTGTGATTATTTTGTAGAATATTTTTCTGCTCCATGCTCATTAAATACACACATTTAACTCAAGATGTCAATCCAAGTCTTAAATAATATTTAGACTAATATAAACAGGCCTGCACATAGCCTGTTGGCAAGTCCTCAGGAGAACCTGATTTCATTGTGCATACCAGAACCGACTGCCCGAACGCGCCTTTGCGCTGCGTAATCCCGATGGGGTTGGAGCCCCTTGATCTGACGAGCTTAGTCCTGTTGCAGCTCAGTGCCTGAGTGCTCACATGACCTCTGAAGCTAGTGGACACACGACAGGAACTCCAACCGACACACACACATGCACACAGCATCTCCAGTGTGCGTGGCACCGAACTGGTAACGCATGGCGCCGTTGACGCTCGCTTCAACACACACACAATCAGAGAACATCTGATCCATGCAATTCACACATTCCCAGTAGGGGTGCAACAGGTCACAATCGACAGCAAGAGCTTATATACAAATTCATCATCATTAGCCCGCGCGCGACGTGCGTACCAGAGACCAGGGCGAGGTTCTCCCTTGAGAACGTCTGATTAATAGAAAAACTAATTTAATGGAGAACAGACTCGTGTCCACCTCACGGGTCTGTCTGACAGACAGAGTAACTGGCTGTCGGACAGTTCGCTCCCTGTCAGGTGCAGGAATAGGAACAGGTGAGGGGGCGTGAAGAAGCGCTGCTCTGTGGCTCCTGACGGAGCAGCGGTTATAATATTAACGTTCATTAGCTCTTATTAGTCTTATTAGTATTAGTCTTATTAGCTTATTAGTCTTATTAGTCCAACGCAGCATGTTATCTTAGACCGAAATAGATGAGTCTGGTTCCTCCATCAGAGAAAGAGAAAATGATCCAGCAGGTGACAGAGATGAAGGATTCAGCCGCTCCGTAAGTGCGCGTGTCCGAACAAGACTGAATCAGAGATGATCTGTCATTCATTCTGGTCAACTCAAATGTCTAGTCCAACAGAGTGAACCTCTATACGTGATAGCAGAACCAACGCCCTTCTCAGTGGGGAATCATCAGCAGATTCTTAGAGCACAATAGGATGTCGGAATCATTTAGCAGTGCACCTGTGCTGCAAATCCACGGCTCACATGCGTCATGGATCATGATGAACTGTTGCACCCAGGAGGTGAGGAGGAGAGCAGCTCAGCTCACTTTGCAGCTCGTCAGCAGGTGATCACAGTGCTGTGGGCTCCATACTGCGAGTAACGCACCGGTCCGGACTGGATCTTTCAGGCGCGATCAATACATCAATTAATTTTTTTTATTCTGCCGTTCTCACAGCCCGGCACCAAATGAGCCGCGGACCGGTACTGGGCCGGGGACCAGGGGTTGGGGACCTCGGACCTAAAGGATTCATAATTCATTATTATGTACATAGAAACTGAATCAAGTTATTGTTTTGTTGTGGAAGAGAACACAGCTTTCTTCAGAACACAGCTTTATTGAAGAAAACCACACAGTTATTAGAACACAGCTTATTAACTATACAGCAACAGCTTTGTCAGTATAGCATTACAATATCTCACTAACTCTAAAACAAAGAGCCTAAAGTGCATACCTTCAAAGCAGTTCACAGAAAAAAATGATTTTTTTTCTTTTTCACTTAGGTTTCTTTCCTTTTTTTGCCTGAAACTGAGGTAGGTTTTGGCATTTTGGGTAATAATACCATTTCCCTTTTGATGCAACCTTAATATTAATGCACAAGTAGTGAAACCACTTAATGACATGTTGCATTGTCACACAGAATCATTCTTCCAAACTCAACCTGGTCACAGAAACAGCAGGTTTTTTCCTGGCCACTGGTACCTGCAGCACAATCAGATTTAGCTGAGACAGATAGTCCAGGTTGTGAGGACTATTTTTTGCTGATCTGTCATCGTTGCCCCGTAGATCCTGGTTTAGCTTCGCCGCCTCCTTTCCTCTGATAACTTCTTGCATTGTTCTCCCTGATCCGTAATCATTTTTTTGCAGTCTATAAAACCGCAAAGGTTTCTCATGGTCTGACCAATTGGTACAGCCATAAACACGGCAATAATTCACCATTTCTTTTCATTTTGCAGTAGAATACTCATTAAATGCGTGCGTTCTGTTTACCTCAATATCTCCAATATGGCGGCTTTCGGTTAGATGACGCAGCGGTGACGCGCCGTGAAAACCCTCTATAAAGTTGTCATCATCAACGTGGCCTGTATTTACTATATAGCTATAGTAAATATAGTATATATTTATATACTTATATATATACTTATATATATATATATATATATATATATATATATATATATATATATATATATATATATAAAATAACATTTCGCATTCTGCCACAGGATCTTTGAATCAAAATGTGAACCAATCAGATCTGAGATCAGGTGAGAGAGCGTTTCCCGTCATGCCCTCGGATTTGCAGCCGGTGGAGAGCAACTGCAGCCGTCTGGCTCAAAATCTGCGGCTGCCTTGATCTCACGAGTTTATTGCCTACGCAGGCATGACATCAGAGCAAGTCGGCGTCAAGTCGGACAGAAATCTAACCGGCATGCAATGCGTGCCGATCACCGGTGATCGAATCTGTGCAGAACTGGCTCATCTTGAACGCACCTATTGATCATCCCACACATAACTTCCTGCAGTCTGGAAAATGTTTTAAAGCGGCTCTCTGGAGCATTTTTCTATGTATCAAAGTTTTCTAAATGTTTTAAATGATATTTCAGGTCTAAACTATGATCTATGGGCTGAGTTCCACAACATCTGTCATTCTGATGAAGACCCTCCTTCCTCCGAGACCCCTTTCCATTATTTCTTGCCGCCGACATTTTTCAGCCAATGAAATTCAAATGTCTGCATTCTCTCAACATGCACGCGCATTGACCAACCTGTACCAGTAGGGGGCGCTGTCGTACAGGACGCTCCGTGTGTTTCTCTGTTTGCGTCTCAGCCTCACGGTTCATTTCTACTAAAAACCTACCCATTCTCCAGCTAAAGATGGATTTATTTTTATTTTTAAACCTTTCACCTCACAGAATGGCAAGGCTTGACAGGATTACGCGTTTATTTTGGTCAGAAAGTTCATCCAGGGCCGAGTAAAGTTCAGCTTCAGAGTCCAGCAGCAGCTCTCTGCTAACAGAGCTAATATCAGAAGCAGCAGAGACAGAGAGGGCTCTTCAGACCCTCGTAGTATTGTTTGAATAAGAGTTGTGAACTGTGAGTTAAACCCTACACATTGAGCTGTACAGTTTATGCCCGCAACGTATATGCACCGCGCGCACACGCGACCGGACGCGCGTGTTCAGATGTTTTGAGGAGGAGCCTTTGGACGTTAGATTCATAAACTGCTCTCTTGCTGAAATCCTCCAGAGTGCTGCTTTAAGTTGATGGTTTTCATCAATTTATTCATGTTTATTTTCTAATAAACGTGATGATTAAACATCAATAAGAGAAAACAAATGAGCGAGTTTCCTGAGGAAACAGAATAATCCTTGTTCGCACCGCTTCATGACGGGTCGTCACGCTGCGGGTAGCCAATCAGGAGGAGGGATGGAGAAGGGGGCGGTTCCCAGCGGCGGGTCGAACAGCGGCGTCGCAGCGCTGCAAGCCGAGCGGCACTCGGGCTTTGTTTAGTGGCCGTGGATGAGCACCGTGACCGCCTCCAGATATGTGGACAGATTTCAGGATATTACTACTTGTTCACGTGTTCCTTCTCAGGCTGCTGCTCCTGGAAGGTCAGTGGTGTGTTTTCATGGATTTTTCCTGTGTGTGAGGCGGTATGGTGTAAGAATGATGATGGTGATGATGGGCTGATTAGAAGCGCTCCCGGTATTTATCAGTTAGCTAGAGGCGAGAAATACCAAACTAAGCTAGTTATTAACGCGGTTTGTTTGGTCCCGAGAGCGTTAGCTTGCTCCCTGACAGCTTCGCCATGTTTAGGACCTTAAAGCTGTTCTGGTCAGGTGTTTCCCGGCTGTCTGCGGAGGTAGACGGGATGAAGAACTGTGTTAAACACGGGGCCTCCTCTGTTTTCCTTTAACATGACATAATCAGTAAGAAAACAGGCAGCGACGCCTCCATTGACCCGGCTGAATGCTGTATATTAATTAGACATTATTAGTTCATCTAGCGCTTAGCGCTGTGCTCTGGACTCTAACATGAACCTCATGTTTTCATCTTCCAGCCACTGATGAGTGTGAGGATGGACAGTTTCAGTGCAACAACAAAAGGTGTATACCGACCATATGGAGGTGCGACGACGACGATGACTGCTCAGATAACAGTGATGAAGAAAACTGTCGTAAGTGTCAGAGTGAGAGGAGGACACACGGTCCATGTGAGGACTGGAGTTCATAGAAATTCTCTGCCACATACATCACCTGTTTATTACAGTTCATCATCTTTTCCACTATTTCAGTGGACAATTACTAAAACTGAAGATCTTATTTTATTGCTATTTTAATCTCCAGTGCTGTGAAAAATTATTTTCCCCACACAAATTTCTAATAATGTTACTGATTCGTCACACTTGAATGTTTCAGATCAGCAAATAAATGTCAGTATCAGACAAATATGAAATGCGGTTTGTAAATGTAATAACCAGTCGTATCACTGGACAACTGACTGGAACTGATGGAACCATGGCTGTGTCCGGATTCAGGCGTATGATGCTTCTGAGGACGCATTTCGATGCTGATGACGTCACAGCGGCGCGACGAGTATTGTCCGAATTCGAAGGATACTCATTCATGCGTCCTCATTCCACCTGAATTTTGAAGATGGGTCTGGTGTTTCCTCACTGGCAAAGGCTATCCCAGGATGCTTTGCACACCAGCTGTTGGATTTTACTGATTCATCAAATTCGCAACAGTAGCAGAAATAAACAGAGCAATACAGTTTTAAATGTCAGTTTTTTAAAAGATAGTGATAAAAATGATAAAAAGCTTGTGTTTAGGAATTTTTTGTTTATTTTAATCTGAAGTTTAATGATAAAATCTCAGAAAAAGAGGTTGAATATTTTATTTTTCATGTAATTTAAGACAAGAAATCAATGTAAGCTAGCTTTAATGTTTTTAATGGAATTTTAGGCAATAAAACACCGTAAAAAAACTTAGTGTTTCTTTAGATCCATTTTATTAGCTTTAGCTTGTCTGCTGGCGCTGTCACAGTTGCTAAGTGAATGGTAAATGGCGTGTACTTGTATAGCACTTTCTAAGTCCTAGAACTCCCAACAGCACTTCACACTACAGAGACACATTCACACATTCACACACTGATGGCAGTTAGCTTCATTTTAGCCACAACTGCCCTGGGGCAGACTGTCAGAGGCTGGAGTCACCACAAACAATCTGGCGCCTATGGGCCCTCCTCAGCACCACCAGCAGGCAAGCTGGGTGAAGTGTCTTGCCCAAGGACACAAAGACAATGTAACCCAGCTGGAGCTGGGGATCGAACCGGCGACCTTCCGGTTACCAGAACGGCCACTCTACCAACTGAGCTACACGCCACCCCAGTGACTGGACTGAGGGGCGGGGATAAATATGAGGCTAGACCGTCCGAATTCAGAGCCGTTTATTTCCGGTCTTAGTGGTCGAGCAAGGACCCAACCTAGATAGACCAGCAAGTACACGTCCTCATAAGCATTCTACCCCTGAATCCGGACACAGCCCATGAGTTCTGCTGACTACCAGGAAATCCTGAAAGAGAATGCATGACCTTTGACCTTAAACAGGTCATCCAATGTGGCTGAATTGAAATAGCACTCTAAAGAAGGGTGGGACAGCATTCCTCCACAGAGACGTGAGCCACTCATTACTAGCTATCACTAACACTGGACTACAGATGTTAAGAGTTATCAGGAGAAATAAATTTTATAGATGGTGTCAAGTTGGTGTGGACAGCATTGTTCCCTTAACAGTTGAAGTCATTGGAAAACTGCATTTTATATTTATACAGATTTTCTTTATCTTTGTCTGATACCTTCTCTTGAGTCCAGTCGTTTGTGATCTAGTAGAACAGATCAACTAGAACCTAGAACAGAAGTTTACAGAGACGCACCAATGAGATCAGGCCTGACGTGAGGATGTGTGTTCGCCTCAGGCTCAGAGTGTGTGTGAGTGTTTTCATTCCGTGTTTAGTTGAGATGAGGGTTGATTGGATGGAACTCTTCTCCAATCGTCTTCAAAGGAAAAGCTGTCCAGGTGAGAGACTGCCTCTCCAGCGCACACATCTCTCGACGCGTATCCTGGACGTGTTGTTTTGTGCACAAATAGAAAAAGTAATTTTTCTGTGACTGTGAGCCAGTGGCCTATTTTTAAAAGGAGGCTTGCGCTGAAACCAGTGAAGTCGTGCCAAAGCTCTGCATGGTTGCAGTGCAGCGTCTTCTTTTGTGTCTGGGTTAATTGTGGCTCGGGAGGAATTTCTGCACCTCCCCTTTGGTGCATTCACACACTGCATTTGTTTTTCTTCTGATACTTACGGTATATTTGTTTTTGTGCGTCCCCTGACCTTCCCCCACACTCAGACCTGCTGTGCTGTATACAGCCACAGTGATGCTCCTATGTATGTGGAGGTGTTGCCATTAGACTCAGGCGTGCCAATGAAAGCTGGTTATTTGGTACATCTTTGCTTCTAAATCATTCATGTGCCACTGCTACTAACACACAAACAAACAAAGCTTTGAAGTAGGGTTGTCACGGTATGAAAATTGACCTTCATGGTTTTTGTGACCAAAATGATCACGGTTTTCGGTATTATCTCTTGATTTTTTTAAAGGATGTTGAATATGTTCAACTAGACAACTAAATAAACCCTTTATATCAGGATAATATTGTCCTCAGTTTGTGTCCTTCCTGTGAGCTTTTCAGATTAGGGGAGATGTCATCAGGCAGTAATCATTGTTAAATTCATAATAATTCATAATCAATCAGCAGTGGCGACTGTAGATCAGTTGACCAACACCCTATTGTACAGCATGGGCCACCGTACTTGACAAAAACAACCTAGTTTCTATGATTACCCGTCGTACTTTAAGGTGGTCTCTGTACTGCTCCCGCTCCCCGCAGCATGGCTAATAAACCACCAGTTATTTTCTGCTAAGCTGGAGTTCTGGTGAACTTATTCTGACATGCTTCATTAAGCAGCATCAACAGCGATCTGCCCGCTGGGATCCCCGTAGCCTCATTTCAATACAGGGGTGTCCATAACACGGTTTATGTTCTGGCAGTGGCGCTCGCTGCATTGTCCCTCAACCCAAAGTCCTCACATCATGTATTTCAGCTAAAATGCTAAACGTTACCTTAATACCTTCTCTTGCAGTGACTGTAGAGTTGATGGTCACACAACCATGAGGCGTGTCGCTTCCTTTCGCACTTTTTTCCGGCACGTTCTGCAAACAACTGTCCCTCTGCATTTTCCAAATATCCAAAATATGCCCATACTTTCGACTTTGTCTTCTTTGAGGACTGATAGACGTCCTCAGTGCTGTTTTCTCCTCTTTTCACCGTCAATTTAGCTTTAGCTTAAGAAAGTTGTGGATGTAAACGTGTGGGTTGTTGTATCCGTGTGGGCAGGCAGATGCAGACGTTAGCGTGCCTAAGCAGAGAAAAGGCTCTTACTCAACTGGTGTTAGTGTGCAGTAGATTAATACCACTAAGGATGGTACTTGTACTCTCAAATTTTGTACAGCTCGTTCTAGGGCTGGACGATAATTCAATATCAATATATATCTATCGATAGACGTGTGGCTCAATAGAGAAAAAATGGGTCGATGAAAAGTTCGATTAAAAAAAAGTTTCCTGTACTTTTTCATTTTATCCAACCAGGTAACGTAATACTATAGTCATTATTTACTCCTAACCAATCAGGAAAACAGACCCAGGCAGTCTGTCACTAAGCTCCTCCCCTCTCAGTCCAAAACAGAGCAGGTCGCTGCAAGGAGTGGCAGGGGAAATTATCCGGAAGAAGGTTTAGTTTGTTAGTTAACCAGCATGGCAATGTTTTGGTTTTTACAAGTCTGACAAAAACCAAACAACGATTGTTTGCAAAATGAGCAGAGAATCAGTCAAACCCAGTCTGGTCACACGTCCAACGTCTTTTATCATCAAGCTGCTCGAAGCTGCAGGAATATGAGCTGAGTCGCCCCGGTAAAGATCCGCGTCTGGAGGAGAAATCCTCTGGATCCTGTACCGCAAACCAAACTGGGATAAACATGACCTGAACCCGAAATGACCTGAAGAACGTGAAGCTTGAACTCAAACCACAAGCCGAATCGAGCCGACACACGTAACATTCAAGCTGAGTTTTTATGGAGGATGAAAAACCCGCTGATCCCTGTGTGGTTCAGCTGTCTGTCTTCCCCTGGTTCAAATACAGGATCTATAATCACTCAGTCACTCAAAACCAACGACGCTCCAGCATCGGACACAGAAGGAGGGAGGGAGGAGGAGGCTTTCGTCTCACAGCGCTGTATTTAATGAACCATCAACTCTTTTCTTCATTTGAACTCACCAAACTTTATATTTTTGTCCGAATGGAATTCAACATTCTTTATTTTTATAATAATGACACGAGATGTTGTTGCTCCTCTTGCTGCTCTCCGACTCATCCTGATCAATTATCTTAATTATTCAGCCGACCCGACCATCGGTTTGGTTAAAATGTTTGGATAAAAAGTTAAATTAAGTTCAGTTTTTGTTTGTTCCTTATTTTATGTGTTCTTTAATAAACATAGTTCATTAATGAATAGCATTAAAGGGACATGAGGGAGCTTTTGAAGAAAAGCATGTTCAGTTTATTTAGGTTAATAAGTGATGAAGCATTTTAAATCAAAAAGAATGAGGCCACCCATGTATCATTCCATAATCTTGAACAGGCTGTGAGCTGTAAAATGTTCTGCAATTCAGGGTCCGAATTTCCCGCACTGTCCTACGGATGTGACGTCAACTGACGCTTCTGCGCGTTCTCGGGCTAAAAAGTAATAATAAATGTATATCCACTAGGTGGCAGTATTGCACCTTTGTGTAGTGTTGCTAGTCAATGGCGGACTTCCTTGTCTAAACCAGTGGTTTTTCTCATAAAACTGGTGTTATCTTGGCAGTGTTTATGGAGCTGAAAACCTCTCTGATGGATTATAAGGGTTTCACAGAGCTAAAGGTGCTGTTATAGGCGTCCGCACAGCAATCTGTCGATGTTTATGGTCTCGGCACTGTAGGCCGCAAATCCCCGACTGTTTCCTAAACCTCAGTCCGCTTACAGTGCATCTAAGACTACGTTCACACTGCAGGTCTTAATGCTCAAATCTGATTTTTTAATCAAATCCGATTTTTTTGTCTGGCTGTTCACACTACAACTGAAATGCGACAGCAAACAATCTCCAGTGTGAACGAATCACGGCCCCAAAGCGGCCCGCATGCGCAGACGATGACAAGACGTCACACATAACGTGCTCTGTTTACGGAAGTAAAATGGCTTTTGCAATAGACTTGACCATGACCCGATTACGGTAAGATCTCTTCAAGGCTGAAATACACCGGAGACATCAGCGCTGCACCACGTCGCGCTCGCACCATTATTTTGATTAAAAACCATTTTAGTCCGTCAGATCACTCATCACACGGGACCGCCACAGCGCTTCCCAGAAACGCGAGTCCACGCCACAGCGCTAAGTTCACTTGAACAGAATTGTCACCTAATATATTACTAATCAAGTCCAAAACCTCACTTTCTGTCCACCGACTGCCTCCGTCTCCAGTATCAGCTCTACGTGTTGGAGCGTTTCCCTCCGCCGGCGCTGATTAGTGGTCTGTCTCCTGTCAGTCACGTACGAGGCGGATTCAATGCGACATGTCCGTTCAGACTGGAGTCGCTTTCAAAAACATCAGATACGTATCCGATTCAGTACCACATATGAAAGTGACCTGGGTCGGATTTGAAAAAATCGGATCTGTGCTGTTCAGACTGTCTTAAAAAAAATCAGATATGGGTCGCATGAGGGAAAAAAATCGGATTTGAAGCGCATTTGGCTGCAGTGTGAACGTAGCCTAAGGCGGCTCTGCTGCGCACGGACCTCCGGGTGCTACGGAGCTCCACTCCGTGATGTGAATTTGAGAAATCTAGGGTAATATATGCGGCGGGGCATGATTCTATCACGCTAGATTTCTCAAATTCTCCTCCGGGTGTCCGAGAACACCGGTTGATTAAAGCTTTTACCAATACAGGCAGCAGTGGAAGCTGGAACATAGCGGCTAGCGAGATTAGCTCTGTTAGATCGGCTCCCTCAGTCTGATCGTGCGTGTGTGCGTCGTGGGGCATTGTTTTACTATATTTCCTTTTGTATTAATAAAATGTATTTTTATTTATGGAATCGCCTCCGGCTGCCTTTGGTTGAACCCTTATGAACTAGTGAGAAGTTTGTGCACACTCCCGTTAAAGGCTGCAGTTATTCGCAGTGTCATGAGGTTTGTTTTTCAAAGCTCCCTCACGTCCCTTTAAATGGCCAGGGCTGCACTTTTAATATATTTCCTACACTGTTTTTCATATTTTCAATGATATTGATTATCGATCAGTATTATTATTATTTTTATTGATAGTCTTTTTTCTATATCGTCCAGCCCTAGTTCTTTCTGTTTTTCATGTATTTGCTGCAGTAGTGTTTTCTCATAAGCCTCCTTTTATGGGTGGTGTCTATTTTAAATGCAGCCTGTAGAATCCACTACTAGGGCTGCAGCTACTGGTTATTTTGATAGTTGTTTTTCTACACTAGTGGATGATCATTTCAGTTGATGCTTGCTACCTGTGGGTCCTCCGGGTCTGACAGGAAGGACCCTGGTCTGATGTACAATTAAAATGAATAAGATTATTAAACTAGAAAAGTTCCTGAAGAAACTTTGAGAGGGCGTGCTACCGGCGGCATCAGTGAAATCAAAATTGTTCCTCAATATTTTCTAGTCCAAAGTCCCATGACTATTTTAAACCAAGAATGACGTTTCTAGGTTAAAGTGTGTTGAAATGGCAGGCTCTCAAACATCAGTAAGTTTTAGTTGAAATTCAAAGGGCTAATCTATTTTTACGCCATTTCTGTCGTAGTCTTTTGTGTATAAGTTTGCGATAGTTAATGGAAACGCTACAGGAATTTCAACCAAGCATCAGATGAGCATGCTGGTTGACATGATATATAATTTGTATAGGTTCCCCCTCTCGTTAGCGTTCGAAATGCCCAAAACCCCAATTTTATGCTAACATGTTAGCATTCGCATGCTAGCATGCTAACCTTGTGCTTGACCTGTCCCCATGCCAAAAGTGAAAATATTGTATCATTAGCATGCTAACATGCAAAGTTAGCTTTAGGATGTTAGCATGCTAATGGTAACATTAGCATTAGCAAACAAACATGCTAACATGTTATACTATAGCAAGAATGTTAGCACACTAATGCTATTTGACCTCAGTGATGAACTATCAGCTCCATTTATTTTAATATAGGTTGTGGTTTGGGTATTATCCTGTTTAATGATTCTGATCCTAGTTCTCATATGGTTCTGGTTCTGGGACCTGTCAGTTTATTATGTGATTCTACTCCTGGTCCTGTTTCTGTGTCTTGTCCCAGTTCTTGTTCTGGTATCTGTTTGTACCTGCAGCTCAAACAGCAAAGAAACCTGTCAATCATCATTATTCCACTGCAGCAAATATCAGCCAATCAGAATCCTTGGGGCACCTTGCCTGCTTACAGATCTCACACCTGTTCTTAATGAGACCATGACAAAGAGCCAGATTAAAAAGAAAATCACTCTTCTCAAATAACCTGTTCCCATTCAAAAAGTATAAGACCGATCAGAAAAATTTAAAAACCATTAGAAGCAGGAGGCTTTAATGGTCAATAGTCCTGAATTTCATGCGTGTCCTATGTTTTATGTCCGAATAATGACGGTTCGATTTCACAAGACATCAAAATGTTGAAAGACAGAGATCCAGATGAAATAACATGGAAAAGAGACCTTTTTTTGTGGATCCTCTCAACCTTCACTGGCAACTTGTGAGCAAACCGTAGGTCACAGAGACATGAAATTTACATATTCTGAAAGCAGCCAAAAATCCTCAATCATAGAAGTCAAATTTATGACTGTAGTCCAAACGGTGTAGGAAATATTTGATGTTGTTCGTGATGACAACGTTAAAAATTCTGCTTCGTCACCCTCTAACGTCACATGACCCAGAGTAAGGGTGTCTGAGATAAGTCTTTCACTCACAAACAACGTCGTGTATCTCCCAAACAGTTTGGAGTACAGCCATGATTTTTATCTCATTTGGCAGCTTTTTTTGTCTGCTTCATTTAATACAGGTGTCACTTTTCTCTAGGACATACGGTTTTGTCAGAAATGGCCCTCAAAGGTCCAGAACCCCCCCCCCCCAAATCCTGTCAATTTACATGTAAACGGGGAGGATTTTTTCTGTCAGACTCTGATTTCTTCATCAAACTTCTCTCGCGATTTTAGGAAAATGGTAAAAGCTATCAACACACTTCTTCCAAATGTTAAGAGTCCCAAATCTTGTGACCCGTTTAAACTTTGAATGGAGTCTCTAGGTGATTGTGTGTCCACACAGTAGTCTTGGGAAGAGGGGTGGGTTTTGGCTTTTTTCACCGATCCCAATGGGATTTTGAATGGGTTTTTTAAGCATGGTTTTTTGCGAATTACGTCGCCATGGTAACTCCGAATTCTTATAAAAGTAATAGCACACATCACGGGACCGAGCCGGTCGTTTTGATGTATCATGTGTCTGGCTGCAACCCTCCGTGCGGGCCACATTAATGTTGACGGAAGAATAAAACAAACAAACTAACTAACTAACTATAAAGACATCACTTTAGAGGTGCATAATAATAGGTGTGCATTGCTTCGCATAGCACGCCCTAACTAACTACCTAGACATCACTTTTCCTAGGTGGAGAGTAATAGTTGTGCTTGCTTCGCATAGCACGCCCTAACTAACTACCTACCTAGACATCACTTTAGAGGTGCATTATAACAGTGTTTTTCAACCACTGTTCCGCGGCACACTAGTGTGCCGTGGGAGATCTTCAGGTGTGCCGCGGGAAATTATTCATTTTCACCTATTGGTCTAAAAAAAAATTTTTTTTAAACTAAATTATTATCTACAAATAATATTCCATTGTCGCGCGTCTGTGCCAGTCATCACCAAATGGCAGACTCAGGTTCTGTTTGGAGTCAGACGCGCAGCAGATCCAGGACCTGGACCGGGTCCAGCAACAACACCCGGCAGCGAGCCGGTGCTGTGGGGAGACGTGCGTCTGCCCCTGAGAAGCTCCCGCGGCCCGCAACACGCTCAGCATCTGGAACCCCTCCTCCCCCGAACTGGACCGCATCTAGTCTGTGGTTTGGACTTGGTCCTGCTGGGAGGGGCTGCCGCCAAGCGAGTCGTGGACCCACGGCAAAAACTTGGCAGAGTTTGGGCAGAACACCGGCCACGCTCCGCGTCAGCAGATCTGGGTCTCTGGTGAACTGACGGTCCAGACGTTTTTAAATTCATATTTTGATCTGATTGGTCCATTAAACCAGGAGATCAGCGGGTCCACTGACACTGGGCCGGACCAACATCGTTTTACTTTGATCCTCCGAGCATTCAGCAAAATAAATAAATAAGTCAACGTAAAAAAAAAAAAAAAACCTCTTAGAAGTTAGCACAACAGTTTATTTTTGACGGTCTGAGCAGCCCGTTGGTTATTTTCTGCCATGTCTCCTCACTTTGGCTGAAGGATGGATGACGTTATCTGATCACCTCCATACTCAGTGTGCACGCGCCTCTCAATAGCGTGAATATGGCAGCGCGCGCCGCTCAAGCTGCGTTTCTCAGCATAATAACTGACAGCTTAAAATTCAACATATCAAACAATATCAACACTAAAAACACATTGATCTGTCAATGATTGTATCAGAGGTTTGTCTTTGTTTTCAGAGACTTACATTAATACTAATGTTCAATTCCTCAAAAAATAGTTTTATTAAACAAAAACATGATGAAAGAGTCCAATGATGTGGATATTGAAATTAACAGTAGGGAAATAAAATAAGTTTAAGGCAGATTACTGATAAACTGGATGCTACAATCACTTTTTTACAGGTGAAATAAATCAGTTTAAAGTTATTTGATAGTAAAAAAAGAGAGTTGATGATTTAATCAGGTCACCTGTAAACTAAATGTAATTCTTTCCTGTCAGGAGATGAGAAGGTTTCTACAGTAAAACTATTAAAACAGAGTGAGACTGAGAAAACAGCTGTAAAGTTAAAGGAGACAGACCTCTGATGACAGATCAGTGTGTTTTAGTGTTAAAAATGTTTAATTGGACAAAATTCATCCGATAACTTTATCAACCATCAATGAGCTCAGAGCTCATCTCATCTGATTTGTCTGGGCTTCTGAGGGAAGTTGTGACAGGCTTTAGTAATTCTTGTTATGTTAGTAACCCCCCCCCCCCGGTGTGCCTTGTGATATTTTTCAACGACGAAGTGTACCTTGGCTCAAAAAAGGTTGAAAAACACTGCATTATAATACTGTAGGTGTGCATTGCTTCGCATAGCACGCCCTAAATAATGACCACTGAAACAATTGAATTTGAAATGAACTCAAATATGGTAATGGATTAATGAATGATGTACTCCAAAACATAAACAGAGAAGGTTTATGATTTAGATGAACTCACACACCAGCTGCTCCTGTTCATTCATTTAATTCCACACGTCAGTAAACAGAACTAATCTTATGTTCACTTAGCTACCATCCTCGTTTCCTCAGTACAGGACAAACATCCATGTTTTAAAGCGTCAACACAGCATGACACGCTGACTTTACTCGTTAAAACTTACAAATCGAGATGCTGCATAACAGCTGCAGGGTGTGAGACTTTACAAATGCTCATGCATTGCAGTGGTGCTTCATGGAAGGAAAGCTCTGCTCACAGGGTTTACACTTGGTAGACTTTTGATAGTTTCCTTTGAAGTGCTCCTATATTTTATAATGTTTCTGTTTTGTTTATATCTCCTTCCTAGGGCTGTGCGATATGACGAAATATTTCGTCTGGTCGATAGAAAATGTCTATTGTCAAATAAAAAGCTCTATTGTATACGCCACGGTTAGGAGTATTATGGCAGTAATTTACATCATAATGCACTGTGTGGCATGCCAATGCATGCGCCGTGCAGCAAAACATAAACAAACATGGCGAAAGACGTTAATAGACGTGTTTAGACCAGGGTTAACAGTAGGGATGAGCCGAATACTCGTTTCAGACGAGTATTCGTTACGGATAAAGCATATTTTCCGAATACGAACATCTTCCGAGTGAAACACGTCATTATCTGTGCTCGTGTTGTCACTGTGTGACAAACATGCAAAAGAATAAGAAATCAGGAAGGGGGCAAATAGTTTTTCACACCACTGTAAGTCTTCAAATTGGTATTAAAAGACAATTTAAATATTAATGGAGCTCGCACGCTTATGGAGAGGAAAATTGTGCGTCATGATGCAGGTGGATCAGACAGGTGGAGGGAGGAGGAGCTGAGAGAGCAGCAGGTAGACTCTTTAGTAATGATCAGATTGTCAGTAATACGTTTGTTCTTTCTAGGCATAAAATGGACCAGAGTGTCAAAACAATGCTGACTTTTCTGTGTCTGAATAGCAGTAGAAAAAAATAAAGTTTTTCTCAAAATGTTATTTCAATCAGAAACTAACTAATGGGATCTTGTACACAAGAATATATGTTTATTTAAATATATATATATATATATATATATATATATATATATATAAAAATAATAGATTTCTATTGCATTTTAGTTTGTGGAGTAAAATTATGGAATGGATTAAATAATGAATTAAAGCAATGTCCAAGTATGACCCAGTTCAAAACGTGGTACAAAATATGGTTTTCATGAGGTACAGGGAGGAAGAGGGATTCTGATTGGACGAGATCCAATGATTGGTGTGGGGGTGTTAAAATATTTGTACTGTATGGTTGTGAAATCTTCTGGCAGGATTGAATCCTTTGCTGCAACTCTTTATTTTTCATTCCAGTGTCACCTAATTTCTGACCTGATGAGCGCTGGTAGCTGGAACAAGTGTTGAACTCTAATATCAGGGATAATTCCTCCTCTAGCCTCACAGCAGCGATGTACCATAGCTCCTCTCCATCCTCCTGTTTCTGTTGACCCCATCCCCCACCAGACCGTGCTCCCATTCCCTATACACCCCACCATCCCCCATCCTCTGTTTCCCCCTGTGACCAGTCAATCATGCACGCCCCCATACGTGCATAATTCCACAATGCATAGGAGCAAGCTGGACTATGTTCTTGATCCATGCAAACGCATGAATGAATTAATGGTACCAAACTTTACATTTTTATGAGAATTGTATTGACTACATGTGCAATAACAGCAGTTTGCCTACCTTTTCAAGTGGATGAGATGCAAAGCCATTCTGCCTCTTTCCTCTTCTGGCGTTGACAGCTGCTAAAGCTGCAGAAAATTTCTCCTTTGAATTCCTGAAGTCAGATTTGTGCCAACGCTGACACAGAAACTCCGTTTAATCCTCATCCTGATTATAGAAGCATATCATCTATTTTCCATCTATCTGTCTTACCTTCAAAGTCCAGCGTGTCTTCTTGACTTTCTTCAGTTCCTTGGATGTGATAATGATCTACATTATCTGTATTCTTGAATTTAACATTCATACCTGCAGGGAGGCATTTCCCTGTGCCATGCCGAGCTCAAAGTCTTCTCTGTTTTCCTGTAGGATGCAGAGTCAGCACCAAGCTGTGAGCCTCTTTTTTTAGATTTTCTTTTTACCGCACTTGACAGATCTGCATAACTTTTTTTTTTGGACAATTCACTTTTTAAACTATATGCATTAATTTACACCTGTTGTTGACTCCTTTGGTTGATGCATCTGCTGCTGCTGAAGTTAAAGCTACAGGTCTCCCACTGCACCCAAGTTTTTACAAACCAGAAAGAATCACTGAGCCTTACATTGGTGCATATTTAATACTTTATATAGCTGTTATTAAACTTTATTTGCTCAGTGCTCAAAAGTCTAACACTAGAGGGAAAATTCTAACGTGAATCCATGGTTCAGAAAAATCTATTCATGCAAAATTTAAAGTGCCCATGACATCGGTTTTCATGTTTTCTGACTTTTCTATCATGTTACAACGTTGAGTTCTCACCTTAAACCTGCCAGAAAGAGCAAAAAACGGCGTCCATCTGTCTCCTAGTACAGCCAGTGAGAAGTTCTTCCAGATTTCAGACCCAGGTTTCAAACAGTTTTTTTCACTCCAGCCCGCTATGAGGTCATAGTGATCCGGACTTGCTTATATGGTCAATTCTCCTCCCACATGCACGTTCACGACAACTGGAGCGAGGCAGTGCCGCCGCCATTGCCCATAGACCGTGTAGTGTTTAGTTTCAGTTTCGTTTCTCTTTCACGCGACGGCACTGCCCCCTGCTGCAGCAGAAGTGTCAGGCTGCCAAATAAGGAGAAACCCAGCAGAACCGGAAGGCGGCGCTTTCTTCTGATCTCTGAGTTGCTCGTTAGGAAATAATTACAGGCGTATTTTGAGTTATAATGGTGCAACGCTAATCTAGAGGCATCAAAGATTACACCTGTTTAATATAAAGTGATTTAAATATGGAGTCACAGGCACTTTAAACAAATATTTCAGAAAAAATCCAGCTTGCAGATTAATCCCACATTCCCAGACTGCAACAAAAGAATAAATTTAAACATAAATGGGTCAAAATAATGTAACTAATATTTTGTTCCGTTTTTCAGCATTTACTCTAATGTGCAGCAGTTGGTTGTTAGTGTCCTATTTTTGTTTTAAAAGCTTCAAAACTTCTCTACTGGGGATGGATGGTTCAGGACTGGACAGTGTCCTCCTCCAACAGGTCATTATGATGTCTATGTTGTCTTGTAGATGTTCTTGGACATAAAGAAGACAGCATGTGTTGCAGTAACATCTCTGCTTGACGTTTCTGTCCTCTCAGAAGCAGAAAGGAGCTTTTCCATTATCACAGATACACACCATTAGATTCTGACTGTTTGACTCATTGCTGACAGCAGACTGGGTGGTTCATTTCACAACATCTGTTTCTTCAAAAACAAGTAAAATGCAGATTCTTCTGACCATGATCCACAATTCCATAGTGTCACGGTTCATCCATCTGAGCCCTGAGACCATCATCACCTCACTGAATAACAATAAACAATAGTGTATTGTAGTGGAAATAGACGTTATTTCTAAGTTTATATGGACCAGATCAAGAAATGGATTATTATTTGTGTGACATTTAACCTTTTTCCTACCAGCTCACACCCTGGAAGGGTCGACAGCCCCAGGCAGTCGTAAGAAAGGACCCCTCTTTGCATCTTTCGGTTGACAGTAAAGATAATGCGGATGCTAATTTACCTTGGTGATACTGTTCAAATAACAAACTTTCAGGACGGGATCAAAGGAGTTACGATCACCCACAGACGAGAGGGAGCCAAAGAGCCCCTCACCCATCTCTGACTCTGGCTCTTATCAAAAGTCAGCATCCATCTCACACTCTGTCATGGCCCATCACCCCCACCTTTCTTCCCCAAATGAAAGATCCAGGAATTCCTTTGTCTCTCCTGTCCCTTAAGAACTCAAGTGTCTTTTCAAGGAATCAAATCTAACCTCTCTTTATGCTCACAGGTTCCAGATTAAATAAAACTTCAGTGTAATCCAAGTTGTGGTAAAGAATGTTAATATCCACAGGTTTACTTTTAAAATGTGTTTACAAGATAAAGTTTGATTTCCCATGATGACTTTTAACTACTTTTAGATCTCTACTGCATATGCTTTCTTTAGTTAATCTTCTTTGAAGACTTTTCATATTGTTTATCAATATCATGATTCCAAAATACCTATGGGTGTTTTTCTCTTTTAAATTTAATCTAGTAAAAGAAATTAAAAATGTTTATCTGTCTAATGTACTCTTAAGCTAAGAGTAACTGATTTCTCTGATTAATTTGATGTGGGATTTAATCTGTTTCTATGCTTAGAATAAACATGATGGTCTAAAAGGTGATTCTGAATAACTTATTAAGTTTCAGAGAAAAAAGTGTTAAAGATTTGTTTTATTGCTTAGAAACTTTATTCCTCTCATCAAAAGTTAAACCCCCTTTTTAGAAGCCATTCCTAAGTACTTCCCCTTTATGCAGATGAAGGTGGAGTCAAACACACCATTGGCTGAACCAGACTCCACCTCTGCCCTTTAAAAACCAGGAGGCGCTAACTGTTAGCTCTCTTGCTCTGGCCTCTCTACTCTCTTGCTCTCTTCGCTTCTTCTTCGCTTGCCGCTCTTCAGCTAGCTCTAACTCCTCGTTAGCAACTCATGCCTCTTCCTGCTCAGATGACCTGATGACCTCTCCAGCCTGCCTGCAGGCTGGCCTGCTCCCACCCCAGGGAGTCAGGATACCCAGGCTTTCCAACATGAGGCC
Organism: Callopanchax toddi; assembly: GCA_006937965.1. Taxonomy (NCBI): domain Eukaryota; kingdom Metazoa; phylum Chordata; class Actinopteri; order Cyprinodontiformes; family Nothobranchiidae; genus Callopanchax; species Callopanchax toddi. The sequence goes on along the minus strand of SSNR01000002.1, from coordinate 4,247,003 downwards.
TCTGAACTCCAGCAGAACACAAGGCTGGAATACACCGGATACCTCAGCGATGCGCCACCTTTTGGCTGCGGTGTTGGCGAGTCTTGTACTCACACAAGACGTGCTCCTGACACAGCGCGCCGTAGGATGCTGCTTTAAAAAATCGCGCGATAGTCACAACATCACGTGGGAATTGAAAACTGGAAGCGGGAAGTGAATTCTTTGTTTATATGTGATCAGAGCTGCTGTCGTGTGTTGTGGGAATCTAATTCTAATTCTTTCAAAATGGGTAAGTAAGTTATTTAATGGAACTGTTGTTTATGTGTGCCGTAATGTTTGTGGCGGTTTATTTCTGTGTGCCGTAATAGGAGCCGTTCTACGTCGTAACGTCGGTGTCATGGTAATGGCGGTGTCAGAAAGTACTCAACATGTCGTGACACACGCACACAGCTGCGACTGGTGCTCCTTTTTAAACTGGTGCGAATCTTTAGCAGGCTGGCGGCGTCTCGCGTGTCTGGGACGCGTTGTGGCGAGCTCTGTGTGAGTGATCTGATGGACTAGAATGGTTTTAAATCAAAATAACGCCGCAGCCACGACGTGGCGTGTCGCCGACGTGTCCGGTGTATTCTAGCCTTTAGACTTTTAGTCTTTGAAACTTTCGGCATTAAGCTTTTCTTTTATTTTCATGTTACATTCTTCTCAATCAAGTTTAGACGTTTTAAAGTTTATTTTTCTTTTATCTGTCGTTAGAAACCAAAAGTTAGACGGCGTTAATCTGAAGCTAAACTACTGAACATGAAGACATCCTCCTGCCATGAGAGAGAGGTCCATGCTTGCCCAAATCCTGGAGATCTGCATCCATCAGCTTCTGGTTCCCCTTCCACACTTGAGTCACCCATCGAGCGTTTCATGCCCTGACTGCCTTCTCTCTAAGCTGGAACAGGAACCACTGTGACTGCTGGAGGAAACAAAGCCGTCCAGGCCTCAATGTATCTCGGGGATTCAAGTTCAGTGGTTCGGTGAGACAATCAACCTATGTGGTTATTGCAATATGATGCAGTTTGGGTAAAGCCAGCTAAACCTAAATCTCTCATCCATATTCCTCCTTAAAATCCCGTAATCAGCCTTTTCCTTTCATAGGTCAATAAATTAGTTTAATTTCATTTCTCACTCTGAAACACTAGTCATTAATATTTATTTAACCTCAATAATTCATCTTGTCAATAACTTGAACTGGTTACAAAGTCAAATTCCTAACGTTGCTGTGTTGCTTGTTATAACATGTTCATTTTGAGGTTTCTGTAAATAAATGTATCCGTATATACTAATCATAAATGGGCTTCCAGTGATTTTTGCATGTTTTCATATCGAAAATGGGTAAAGAACTTACTTCTTTCAGACTCAGACTGATAAATGATAAATAACAATAAACTACAAATAAGATAAAATTCAAGGTTGTCTCAGCTTACCTTCCAAAGAAAACGCTGGGTGGTGCCCTAATTACGAGGTTTTGACAATTATTAATTATTACTACTACTACTAATAATAATAATATTCAATATATACAACTTTACCCCTATATTACGCTACAGTATATAACTAGGGGTAGGCGATATGACCCAAAAAGTATATCATGATATTTTAGAGTTTTCTGATGATGAACATAAATCAGATGATATAATAAAATACAATAAAAATATTTTCTCATTTATTTGACAGCATAAACACTATATGACCACCACCACCACCAGACCCTCTGACCACCACCACCTAACCATCTGACCACCACCATCAGACCCTCTGACCACCACCAGACCCTCTGACCACCACCAGACCCTCTGACCACCACCACCAGACCCTCTGACCACCACCACCAGACCCTCTGACCACCACCACCAGACCCTCTGACCACCACCAGACCCTCTGACCACCACCAGACCCTCTGACCTCCACCTAAAATAAAGGAATGAACATAAACACCAGAGATAACAATGAACATAAACTATCCTGTGTTTAAATTTAAACAGAGATAATCACTCTACATTAAGAATCAGTGTTTTCTGTAATAAATGAGAATGTGAGTGACACTGTTTTCTGAAGGTTTCAGATCAAATGGATTTCTTTGTCCTCTTTCTGCTTGTTGGAGTTAAACCACAGTCTGCGGTGTGTCTGCACCTTATCTCAGTGTCTGAGGTTTTTCTTGACTGTGCTGTTCATGACGTGTATGACAACAGAAAATAAGTTGTCAGGCTTGTTGATGATGTGGAACAAAAAAAGTGATAGAAAACTGATAGAAACTGGGGAAAGAGTTCTTTGCCCTGCAGGGTGTTTGGTGAAGAGGTTTTTTCTGTTTCTGTCAAATTCTCTGAAATAATCTGCAGGCTTGTTGACAGCTGTTCCTGTTGTGAAATGGATTACTCATATCTCCACTCTAAGCCGCTGGGTCAACTCACTGTAGCCTAATGGTTGAGTTATAGCTTTAAAGTGATAGTTCTGATAAAGCACACCTTTTATAGTAAAACCTTTCAAATCTAAACTCTACGTCAATTGAATAAACAAATAATACTTCTGTTATTTACATCTTTTTAAATATGAGCAAACTAACTGTTATTTGTGAGAATGTTAATAAGCAGTAAAAGTAAAACTGAGCACTGTTTGAAGGGAACTCTTGTGATTCTTCTGTGTTTTTTGCAGTGTTACCCAGAGATTAATATCAGATTTTAATTCCCTGCAGGAAGATTTTCTGATACTTCTGGCACACTGACTGGAGCAACAACAGGCTCTGTTACAACCTAAACTTGGATGGGCATTTTGTCTGTCATACAGTGTAATGGTTTAAAGGGTGAATAGTTCTGGGGAGTACATTGTTGGTGCTAGAATGCTTTTTTTGAGTTGTTAAACTGTTTAAACTTTTCTACTTTTTGTATATGAAACTGAACCAATGAGATCAAATGAACTGAGTCAAGGTGCTGGTAACAACATGCCTCAGTGCTTAATTTAAAAGTAATTGTCTGTTTGTGTTAAAAATGTAGAATTCTGTCAAATAAAAACCTAATAACAGATTTCATAGCGTCCTAGTTTAGATGAGTCCATAGCTTTAACATGTCAGAGTCTTTAATATTTCCAGGGTTTGTCTTTAAGTTTTAAAACTGGACGCTTTAGGTCCTCATGTGAAGACTCTAAAGAAGTCCATTAAAACTATGTAAAACAGGGGTGGGGAACCTACGGCCTCTGGGCCGGATACTACCAGCAGACTATTCCATCAGAATTATACACATCCAACTTTATCAATTCCTCCTAACAACCTCTTATTTCCGTTTTTTCCAAAATTTTGGGTCATGGTGACGGAACCGGAATTGGGCTAGCAGGACCTGATCCGCTGTCTTCACAGACAGATGAGACGAGCGTCAAATCCTCTCGATCCATCCGCTCCTCAGTGTCTCTAAATCTGTACAATCCTCCTGCTAGACTTACTACAATGGGAAAACGAGCCTTCAGCAGATCAGCCCCATCACTCTGGAACTCTCTCCCGGCTGACCTTAAAAACATCACATCTCTCCCACTTTTTAAAACTAGGCTGATAACTAGGGATGTAACGATTCACTCAAGCCATGATTCGATTCCCGATTTTAAGCTCCCGATTTTCAATTTTTCTTTTCCAACAAAATTAATTTATTTTATGGGCAAATACATTTTTTTTCTTTACAATTGCCCTTTAGTCCTTGTTTCAAATTGTAATTTTCTATTGTCTTACTGGAAACAGGGGAAAGCCAAAATGCTGCCACACTGTTGACTTCCAATTGACTGGAGCATCAGATATCTTGAAGCTGCTTACTGTAGCCCTGCTTGTCTCTGTTCTGAATGATTAGCAGAACTTTGTCACCATTGTCTGGCACAAGCAAGTGTGATGGTTGAAATGTCCTCATTGTTTAAACTTAAAATGTATTTGTCAGTATGTATAGTTTAATAGATATTAAGGGAGATGTGCTCATTACTGTTTACATTAACAATGTTTGTCTGTAGTTTTTAGCCAAATACTAGATGTAGTTTTGTTAAACAGATGTTAATGTCGATTTTGATTTAGTAGCTGTAGTAATGACATGTGACCAGCAGGGGACATCTAGCGCTAGTGAGCACGTTTGTGCAGCAGAGGAAGAACCTCCGTGGTTATTTATATAACGTATTTTTATACTCTCCTTTTCAGGTATGAGTGATCCATAAGAACACCTGTAGTGTCATGTAACTTTAAAGCGGCTCTCTGGAGCATTTTTCTATGTATCAAAGTTTTCTAAATGTTCTAAATGATATTTCAGGTCTAAACTATGATCTATGGGTTGAGTTCCACAACATCTGTCATTCTGATGAAGACCCTCCTTCCTCCTAGAGATCCCTTTCCATTATTTCTTGCCGCCGACATTTTTCAGCCAATGAAATTCAAATGTCTGCATTCTCTCAACATGCATGCACATCGACCAAACCTGTACCAGTAGGGGGCGCTGTCGTACAGGACGCTCCGTGTGTTTCTCTGTTTCCGTCTCAGCCTCACGGCTCATTTCTACTAAAAACCTACCCATTTCCCAGCTAAAGATGGATTTATTTTTATTTTTAAACCTTTCACCTCACAGAATGGCAAGGCTTGACAGGGTTACGCGTTTATTTTGGTCAGAAAGTTCATCCAGGGCCGAGTAAAGTTCAGCTTCAGAGTCCAGCAGCAGCTTTCTGCTAACAGAGCTAATATCAGAAGCAGCAGGGACAGAGAGGGCTCATCAGACCCTCGTAGTGTTGGAATAAGATTGTGAACTGTGAGTGATTAAACCCTACACATTGAGCGGTACAGTTCATGCCCGCAACGTATATGCGCTGTGTGCACGCGCGCACACGTGACCGGACGCGCGTGTGGAGATGTTTTGAGGAGGAGCCTTTGGATGCTAGATTCAAAAACTGCTCTCTTGCTGAAATAATCCAGAGTGCGGCTTTAACAGAACATTCATGAATGCATTCAGATGTTGATCCGGTTTTGATTCTGCCTTATTCTTGTTGTTGAACGAAGTTTTGCCACAGTTAGCCGCTAGCTGATAGCCAATGATGCTAACTACCATTAGTTGAAAAGATAATCGGACTGGTATTTTATGTTTCTTTATGACCACTCTGTATGTATTTAAGTGTAATTAAAGCAGCACTCTGGAGGATTTCATGAAGAGAGCAGTTTTTGAATCTAGCGTCCAAAGGCTCCTTGTCAAAACATCTTGACACGCGCATCCGGTTGCGTGTGCGCGCGTGCACACCACGCATATACGTTGCGGCCATGAACTGTACAGCTCAATGTGTAGGGTTTAATCATTCACAGTTCACAACTCTTATTCCATCACTACGAGTGTCTGATGAGCCCTCTCTGTCCCTGCTGCTTCTGATATTAGCTCTGTTAGCAGAGAGCTGCTGCTGGACTCTGAAGCTGAACTTGACTCGGCCCTGGATGAACTTTATGACCAAAATAAACGCATAATCCTGTCAAGCCTTGCCATTCTGTGAGGTGAAAGGTTTAAAAATAAAAATAAATCCGTCTTTAGCTGGAGAATGGGTAGGTTTTTAGTAGAAATGAGCTGAGTCCTCAGTGAACGGCTGAGACGGCAGAGAAACACACGGAGCGTCCTGTACGACAGCGCCCCCTACTGGTACAGGTTTGGTCGATGCGCGTGCATGTTGAGAGAATGCAGAAATTTGAATTTCATTGGCTGAAAAATGTCGGCGGCAAGAAAGAATGGAAAGGGGTCTCTAGGAGGAAGGAGGGTCTTCATCAGAATGACAGATGTTGTGGAACTCAACCCATAGATCAGAGTTTAGACCTGAAATATCATTTAAAACATTTAGAAAACTTTGATACAGAGAAAAATGCTCCAGAGAGCTGCTTTAAGTTGTTTAAAGGTGTGGTTTTCTGGGTTATTTTATAGTTTTGCATTGTTCTCTAGTGTAATTCAATGCTATCTGTGTAGTTTTTATAAAGAAAGAAGCTTTGATGCTTATAATAGAAGCTTTAGAATTTTCCCATCTGACACCTGAATTTGAAACAGCAGGATTCTCATTAGTATTCATGATATGCACAGCGCTCGCTTCTGATTGGGTGACCGAAACGTCAATACTCCGCCCCCCGAAATGTCCGGAGATACTTTGGAAAGTGAAAGAGTGAAAAAGTTAAACACCCAAAACAGTAGCTTCTAGTCTTTAGCTTTGAGGGAGCCTGCTTCCTGCTAAAACTCATTTCCTCAGTTTTCCTCCTCTTGCTGTCTGTCAGCCGTGCTCCCCTCTGACAAGGGGGGGGGGGGCGCTGTCGCATAGCGTGGTGCTGACCGTGGCTTAAACACACATACACACACACAGAGGGAGGAAAAAAAACAGAGAGAGTAACCTGCGGCAGCCAGCCAGGTAAGGTATATCCCTGAGTTGGCAACACTGCGTCTGCGTGCGTTCCGCCATGTTGAATTTTCAACAAAAACAAAAGCTAGCAGGTGGGCGGACCGAAAGGCATTACCATCTCAGCCAATACACGTTATGACGTCAAACCGGGCACAAATGCAGATGGCATTTTTAAGTTTCATTTTCTAGAAATTCTGTTTTTTTAAATAACCAGGGAACAGAGAGTTTTCATGTTTGGCCTACATGACAGGCTCAGGGGGACCTATTAGAAACTATGAAGACCTGAAAAAAATGGATTCTGACAAAACCACCCCTTTAATACAAAGGATGTAATGATTCACTCCAGCCACGATTCGATTTTCGATTTTAAGCTCCCGATTTTCAATTTTTTACAATTTTTCATAATAGTAGCTGTTGTAACGACATGTGACCAGCAGGGGATGTCTAGTGCTAGAGAGTGTCATATTCTGAGGTTTTTGTGAGGATCCTGGAGCAACACAACAGTCTGAGGAAAACAGGAGGTAAGTAAAATAATGTTTTTATTATAAGATTTGGTGTGGAGGTGGATCCAGGAGGATCCGTGGAATCCGAGTACAGGAGACTTCTGAGAGGAGAGAGGAGAGTGAGTATATGGAGGTGAGGATAACGTGCTGATATGAGGTTTGAATGGAGGTCTTACTGGTAGGATGAAGATAGGGATCTTGGGGAGGTTTTGTCTGTCCTGGGTGAGACTGGTTGGAGCGGTGGTGAGAAGTTGATGGAGGATGAAAGGAGTGGAGGCAGCTGGCTGGCAGGGGGACAGGCAGACCAAGCGGACATGAGGTTTGAGGAGGACTCTGGAGGATCTTGAGGTGGACGACGCCGAGCAGGTTGGCTGGAGAGACGAGAGGAAAATGATTACAAGGTTCAAGGATACGAAATATAGAGGAGACCTGAGTTTACCACTAGTGAGGTGGAAAAGACTGGCGTCGTCCCTCTGTGGATCTGCTCCTTAAGAAGGTCGTCCTCTGATGAAGCTGATGAGCTGCAGCTGGAGAGGATCTGCCTGCCACGCCCTGAGGGAAAAACACAGACTGCCTGCAGGCACCCAGGACATGACAGAGAGCTAGTGAGCATGTTTGAGAGCAGAGGAAGAAACTCTGTGTTTATATTATATATTTTTATACTCTGTTTTTCAGAGTTATCCATACGAACACCTGTAGTGTCATGCTGTAGTGTCATGTAACTTTAACAAAACGTTCATGAATGCATTAAGTTGTTGATCCGGTTTTAATTCAGCTTTTTTGTGGTTGTTGAACGAGGTTCAGCCACAGTTAGCCGCTAGCTGATAGCCAATGATGCTAACTATTTGAAAAGACAGTCGGACTGGTATTTTATGTTTCTTTATGATCACTCTGTATGTATTTAAGTTGAATCAAGTCGTTTAATACACGTCTGAGCAGAGAAAGTAACGTGTCTGTTTGTTTTTTTTATCATTTACTCCCCTTTTCAGGGCTTTTCCATGTGTAATATGTCAGGCTGTTGTGAATTGATTTTGCTTTTTTCTGCACCGATTCATATTTAAACTAGTTTTCACCGGTTTTAAATCGATTCTCGAAGCATTGTTACTAGGGGTGCAACGGATCATCATCGATCCGTGGTTCGCACGGATCACCCTCTACGGTTCGGAACGCACATGGTCCGCAGTTCATGTAGAGCGCGTGCGTCGCTAAATAATCCCCGATGTTCTGTGCTCACGCGCTCTGAATCTGCAGATAATTCCCCTCTGAGAAAGGCGTTCATTTTGCATCACGTATAGAGGTTCACTCTGTTGGCTTCAGCCGTTTTAGTACACCAGAACGAAGGATCCCTGTTCAATATCTGATCCAGTCTCTGTTGCGCGCAGCCTCTGATTCCTCCGTCACCTGGAATATCCATCTTTCTGATAGATAAACTAGATTCACCTGTTTCTGTCTAAGATAACGTTATGTTGGGCTTTTATACGAGCTAATAAACGTTAATATAACCGGAGTTCAGTCAGGAGCCACAGAGCAGCGCCTCGTGCGTCACGCCCCTCCGCCCCCCCCTCGCCAGCTGTAACCGCTAGTTTGACAGAAGTAGGTCTGTGACCCCTGAGGTGCGCATATGAGTCTATCTCCCCCATTAATTAGTTTTAATATTATTCAAAACTTTATTGAAGCATCAGATTGACATCTTGAGTTAAATGCAGTTTGTATTTATGAGGATTGAGCATAAAAAAGTTGCTCAGTGTTTTAGAAAATAATGAGTAGGGGTGGGAGATAAACTCGTTTTTCCGATGCATCAAGATGCAGACAGGAACGATTATCAATCGATTGAAAAATATAAAAATTCGATTCTATTATTAATGTTTGCGGCCTTGGAATTTCACCAATCACCGCAACTTTCTCCCAAATCTGACCAATCATCTTGGCGTTTGTCGTGCGTCACCTTCTTTTTTGACCAATCATCGCCATTTGAAAAAGTTTTGACCAATCCCCATTGCCTCGAGCTGTGTTTACTTCCTGCTTTTGAGTCGAGCCGCTAAACGCACCGGCCAGATTCTATAATATATTACGGCTAAAATACGAGCGAGTCAATTTCCCAAAGTAGCGATTACACAAGAGTGGTAGAAGCTGTTCTGAACCAAACATCATGTGATGGATTATACATAAAAATATTCGCTTGGCTGAACAGAGAGGAGCAGAGAGGAGCACTCGTATCAGACCCCCCAGGCTGGGGGGTCTGATACGAGTGCTGAAAGAGACGAGGTGAGTTCTGTTTAAAGTCCGTATTCGGTCAATGTGAGAAACTATGTTTAAAAAGAACTGATCTGTGTCCTAAACTGTGCTGAGTCGGCGGTTTTGCTATTACGTGAGAAAATAGGACCGGGGCGTCAGCGTGAACTAATGTGAAATCCTTTGAACGTCGTTTTTTTAAACATGCGAACAACCACGTGATGTGTGTATCCAGTGAGTGATCACGAGGAACCTCTTCCTGCTGAACCAGTGAACCTTTGAGGTGAACGTCTAAAAGTAAAACGAGTCGCTCACGCTGTAACACCTGAGTGATGCTGAGACAGTCAGCTCTGTTGTCATGGTGATTACAGCATCTTGTAGTCTTTATATTATGATGAAACGGCGCATACAGTGTGTGCATATAAACAAAATAAAACCTTAAACAAAAAATGCTTGAAAAAAACTGCAACTTTGACCACAACTTTTGAAAAAAGTTTCGCAAATCAGTCATTTTAGGATGAAACCATCACAAAAACCACACACCTTCCTGGAGGGACTGTATTTAAACTTATATTTACACATTTAAACACTGCTATGTTTTAATGATTAAATTATTATTAAATAATTAAAGATAATGGAAGTAAAATCATGTCGGGTTATTACAAATGTTGTAATAGTACCTCATAGTCACATGGCAGGAAGGTGAGGGGGAAGAACAATACATCTTTCATCAATAATCGTTTTATAATCGCATCGCAGCTCTCTGAATCGTAATCGAATCGAATCGTGAGGACCCTGAAGATTCCCACCCCTAATAATGAGAGAGCAAAGTTTTTTGTCTTTTCTTTTTCATTATGCTGATCTGAAAATTTATCCGATTTGTGACTCAAAACCGTGAACTGATCCGATCCATGAGTTTTCTGATCTGTTGCACCCCTAATCGTTACATCCCTATTTAATACACGTCTGAGCAGAGAAAGCAACGTGTCTGTGGTTCTTTTATCATTTATTCCCCTTTTCAGGGCTTCTCCATGTCAGGCCGTTGTGAATCGATTTTTCTTTTTTCTAAACCAATTCATATTTAAACTAGTTTTCACCGGTTTTAAATCGATTTTCGAAGCATCGTTACATCTCTACTGAAAACGCATTTACGTATTTAAAGTCGCCTACTCAGTGTGAGATTTATGGTGGTCTTTTGACTGGTTGTTTTTAACTTGTTGGTCTTATTCTTTTACTATGTGCTTTTATGCTGGTTGTTTTTAACTCATTAGTTTTATTGTGAATTTGTATTGTGCGTTGATCTTGAGTGACAGAAAGGCGCCTGAAATAAAATTTCACAAATCGCACACTGCACGCTTTTACGACTTAGCCTTTAGTAGGATGAAGACACTGCACATAAATATCATATATAAATGCGTTTTTTTAGGATATCTATTGTGCTGCAGTGGTTCAGGTCTGGACTCGCTGCCGTTTCCATCCAGTGTAGGTACACCGGTTCTGGTCGGTTCCGTCCTCTTCGTGCTCCCTCCTCCTCCGACTGGAGTGTGCTTAGACCAAGATATTTCTCAGTTAGACCAGTTACAGGTGCATAGAAGTCTGTCTGCTCCTGGGGTAAAAGATTAATGAACAGAGGAGACTTTAAAAACAAGACTGCTCAGCGCTGCACACCTCCCACCCCCTGGCACGCTTTATATTGTATTATAATTTATTGTATTGTATTCAGGGTCCGAAATTAACACTCTACTTGGTGAGTAAAATTTGGAGAGTCATCCTCCACATGGCCAGTACATTTTAGCACCAAATTAGTTATGTTTATCAGTCCTCTTCGATGGACTTCTGTGACGCTTCTCTCCTGCCTGCATGCGACGTACGCGAAACGTGAGAGTCGCACTCGGCATTTCCGCCTATCTATTCACTGTTTATCAAGGTAGCAGCAGTTAGCTTTGTGTTAAAACTAGCAGCAAAATGTGGCGGTTTTGAACTGAAGTCAGCCAGTCTTCAAAAAGAAAAGTAATCCCAACTGGAAGAAAACCCACCAGGACCAGTGGCAACCAGTAGATTTAATGAAAAGTGGTGAACTGGAGATTTCGGTGGAGATGTTGTTGACGCTGGCTACAGGGCACAACAGGCTCAGGGCTGTACGTTAACTTTTTTAGCTCATAGCACTGGTGCTACAAAGGTTGCAGATTTTGTAGCACAGAACAAAAAGTTGTAGCACCAGCATAAAAATTCAGCTAATAGCCAAAATGATTACTTATCATTTTTAACACACTGGCAAAGTGCTTATAGTGAAAACACAATAACAAGAAACATCTTCAAACATGTTTATGTCAGAGTAATTTAAAAAAAGTTTGGGAACCGCTGCCCTATGTCAAACTGCTGGCTTCACAGCACTTCTAAAAGATTTGTACAACATGTAGTCATGTCAGAGTTGACACTTTTAGTTCCTAGTAAATAAATGAATAAAAGTTGACATTTTTTTATTTTTCTTATTTTTTTGTTTTAATCACTGACAGAATCATTCTCTCCCTACACATGGGAACAAAATATTTCAGGGGAACAGATTTCCGCACAACACCGGAATCTGCGCAAATGAGCTGCACCGTTTTCCACCAGTACGCTAGAAATAAGAACCGTAACAACTCATTTGTCATATTAGGAAATAAGATGATGAAGCTACAGGGACTTTGACCCAAATGAGGCTGTAAGTGGCACAAAGACTGTCAGAAGCAGGAGGCCAGATTTCATGGACAGAGAAAACAAGGAGTCTGACTAGATTTCAATAAAAGAGTTCATTAAAAACATTTCTAAAAAAAAAATAAAAAATCTGAAATGACTAAAAAGTAGTTTTTGTTTATTAATGATTATTTAATTAAGTTGTCACTCCTCTCTGTTTGGATCCAACATAATATGTTATAGATTAACGTGCTTTGGGTAGATCTAAATCATCTAGAATTTTGGCCAGTAAAAAATATGCTCTGCCAGTAAATTATCTCATCTACCGGCTAACATGGCCGGTGAGTGAAAATTTTATTTTGGACCCTGATCGTATCGCTGGGAGCGTATCGAGATATGAGCGCAAAGTTTATAAACAAGGCCCTTGGTTGTGAAGTCACAAAATTCTGATTAATCTAAAAAAAATAAAAACAGCTCCAGAATAGAACCACAAAAAGCCCATCCATCTGCCAACCAGGATCATGTTTTTCATTTTGAAGCTCCTTGTTTTTTCTCGTCTTTGTTATAAAGAAAGATTTGTGGCTGTATTTGCTTCATCTGATACAGAGCAGATAATCTGAGCCCTGCTATGGATTAGGAAAGGAAAGGGGGTATTTGGGGCCACTTGTGTATATACCTTAGTACAACGTAGTGGAATTTGTCCTTTGCATTTAACCCATCCCTGAGGGAGCAGTGGGCAGCCATTGGCACCCGGAAGGCAGTTGGAGGTTCAGTATCTTTCCCAAGGATACTTCAACACACACGTTGCTGGGGTATGAACCCGCGCTCTTTGACATGGGAGGCGATCTCTCTTGCCACTGCGCCACAGTCGCTCCTTCTTTGTCTAACCACTAGTTCCCTTATTGTGACTTTCCTCCCAAAGGGAATTGTTTGTTTATGAATTGAGTAGTGTATGTTTATTTATGTTGTCATTAACTGTTAATCAGGGAATACATAATATTTACTGTAATGTTAGGATGTATGAAGGATTTCACTCCATAATTGATTCTATTTTTAGTGGAATGGTGTTTATATGCTTTTCTTTTCACTTAGTTTATGTAAGGCCCTACATATATAAAGCTCTGTTAGAGACTTTTCATCCTGTCCATCAAACTTTTGAATTGATGCTTCTCTTCGTCTAGTTCTGGTGGGTTTTCCTTTCTCTGACACTTCTGCTGTGCTCAGTCTGACTGTCCTGGGGTTACTTTTCTTGCTGAGTCATTCTGCTGAAATTCATACTGAGAACAGTGCCTGCACCTCAAAATATAACTGTGTGAGTTCCGCTACAACTATTGTTTTAAATCCATAATGAGATATACAATTTCTATGTAGGTTAAACCTTTGAGAAAAGCAGTAATTCAGTGCTGGGTGACGTTCAGCCTGGTTGAATCATTCGTGCTGCTATAGGTACTCCATATAAAGGATGCACACACCTCTCTGAAATTGTTGAGTTCAAGTCCTCTTCAGCGGTCTGCTGTTGTGTCTGTTGTTAAATTCAAATATGGCACAAAAAATATATAATTATTAATGTACTAAAAATAAATGGTATCTTCACTGTTTCTGGACCTCATATCTTATATCTCCTAATTATTTATTCCCTGACGGATATCTCACATGACAATAGTTTTCATTATGCCAGTTAAGGAAAATCATGACATTCCTCTGCGCTTGCTTCAAAATAAAGCTAACTAGGGTTCTATTGTGGGAGTCCACTTAACTAAGTACTGTCAGCTAATGTAGGTCAGTTCATTATCTGACTGCCATGAGTATCCACCACTTTACTCCATCACCACCATCATAAACCTCCACCAGGTTTAATTACTTCCTGCCCTGGGTTATATATTGCTTGACATATTTGCCCAGTTTAATTTCCTTAAAGGATCTGGAGGCAGCTTAAAGAAACAAACCTTGCGAGCGATGTTCCCGGCGCTATGAATAACTGCTTCCTTGAACGGGAGTGTGCACAAACTTCTCACTAGTTCATCTCATACGGGTTCAACCAAAGGCAAGCGAAGACATGATTTCATAAATAAAATAAAATACAGTAAATACAAAAGGAACTAGAACTGCAAGCAGTTATCAACAGTTTCCAAGCCCCACCCATTAAGTCTGCCCCTTGCCCCGCCAACCCCCTGTGCACTCTCCACCCTGCATCCCGTCAGACTTGTGTCACCAAGTCCCTTCACACATCAACCAAGTTGTGAATCTGTGGTACAATGCTTACCCCTGACAGGTTTTGTCCATAGAAAACATTTCCATCAAGGGTGGTAGTACAAGGATTAGGGCTGGGTACCGTAACACGGTACTACTGTGGTACCGACCAAAAACCTTCGGTAGGTACTGGTACCGAAAAAAAAAAAAGTTTTTCGATACTACGTTTCGGTACTTTTACAATAAAATGTCCCTATAAATGCGCCGCTCCAGCCTCGCTCTGATCAGCGCGCACACAGGCTGAGTGACACACACAGCCCCTCCCTCTCCTCTCCTCTCAACAGTTACGGCAAAAAAAAAAAAGAAAGGCAGACCTGAGTCTACGAGCCGCGACCCGGGTCTGGATAAGCGGAGGTAGACAAAGCGAGACCATCCTTTCTTGTTTAAACACTCTCGTTGGTACCGACCGGACTGTCAGAACGGCAGATTAAAAAGATCAGACCAGAACACCGTGTTTGTTCAGAGTAACCCTGCAGCTCCGTTTTCACCTGCTGAGGTGTCGGAGCTGCAACCTCCTCAGGACGACACAGAACACATGCACTGTTTTTTTAATTGCATTTTAAAAATCTGCGAGGCCACGAGACGTACTTGTTTTATTTAGGAGGATTTACCTTTCATTAGAGACCATGGGCTCTGTTATCAGCAACGATGTGGAGGGTTTTCCTCCTCATTCAGTTTTTCCTGTGCCCCCATCCTGGCACCTCCAGAGTAACACTAGTTTCTGGTCGACCTGAATCCGTGTACTCTTTATTAGCAAAAAGGGAATAATGAAAACGGATCAGTTTTCCTGTATTTCTGATTGTTTTTCCATAACAAAAACCAAATAACTCTTAAATCTGGATATTCAGTTTCCCTTTCAGAAACAAAAAAAAAAAAGAAAGAGTTCATGGATTGTATGACAGCCTTAGTTAGTTCCAGAGGGAAGAGATAAATAAATAATAATAATAATAAATGCATACATATGCCATAAAACTTTTTTTTTTTTTTTTTTTTTAAAGCGGCTCTCTGGAGCATTTTTCTCTGTATCAAAGTTTTCTAAATGTTCTAAATGATATTTCAGGTCTAAACTATGATCTATGGGTTGAGTTCCACAACATCTGTCATTCTGATGAAGACCCTCCTTCCTCCTAGAGACCCCTTTCCATTCTTTCTTGCCGCCGACATTTTTCAGCCAATGAAATTCAAATGTCTGCATTCTCTCAACATGCACGCGCATCGACCAAACCTGTACCAGTAGGGGGCGCTGTCGTACAGGACGCTCCGTGTGTTTCTCTGCCGTCTCAGCCGTTCACTGAGGACTCACGGCTCATTTCTACTAAAAAACTTCCCATTTCCCAGCTAAAGACGGATTTATTTTTATTTTTAAACCTTTCACCTCACAGAATGGCAAGGCTTGACAGGATTACGCGTTTATTTTGGTCATAAAGTTCATCCAGGGCCGAGTCAAGTTCAGCTTCAGAGTCCAGCAGCAGCTCTCTGCTAACAGAGCTAATATCAGAAGCAGCAGGGACAGAGAGGGCTCTTCAGACCCTCGTAGTATTGTTTGAATAAGAGTTGTGAACTGTGAGTGATTAAACCCTACACATTGAGCTGTACAGTTCATGCCCGCAACGTATATGCGCCGCGCGCACGCGCGCACACGCAACCGGACGCACGTGTCGAGATGTTTTGAGGAGGAGCCTTTGGACGCTAGGTTCAAAAACTGCTCTCTTGCTGAAATCCTCCAGAGTGCTGCTTTAAATACAGAAACTGTTATTGTAAAAGGATCAAGCCCGGTCTTGACTTTTAGAACTCAGCTTTATTATCGGTCCACAAAACAGGTACAAGCTCCAGCCATAACGTTCTCTCTCAAACTGCCGTATGTCGTTCAAAACCGCAAACTGAAAACTAACACACTTCTACTGTCGTAAAGAGGCGTAACGTAACCTTACTCATAAATTGATTTAAACTGAACAACAGGGGTCCATTCATGACATCTCCCCCCCTTTTTTTTTTTTTTTTTACATTCATAAAACTATAAATGAAAACAATTGTGCCTCTTATCCGCTACAACAACCAGGTATAATCAGGTAATCTAAATCAAACTACTAACCTGTAAATAAGATGTTTCTTACAATCAAACATACTGAATTAACACCTTCCTTCCCCCAAAGCAAATAACAAGCACGAAGCGTACAAACATAACTCAAATATTAGCTTGTTTTTGGTTTGTTTGGTTGTTGTATTTTTTGTTTGTTTGTTTGTTTGTTTGTTTAACAAATTTTAACCTACAACCAAAATTGATGTAGTGCTAAGAACGTAAGCAATTCAACAGAACTACAAAGAGTCTACAGGGTTAGCCTGTCAACAGGTTTCGCACAAACGTCCATATCTGGTGCAGATCTGACCCAATGAACCTGAAGAGCTCAAGGCAGGGGTCACAACCTCGGTTGAGCCTGCAGACGCAGACTCTGGGATGTTACCATGTGTGGAAACACTACAGTCTAGTTCAGCAGTCCCCGTAGAAACAGCATATGGCATATTTATGCATTTATTATTATTATTTATTTATCTCTTCCTTCTGGAACTAACTAAGGCTGTCATACAATCTATGTACTCTTTCTTTTGTTTTTTTGTTTCTGAAAGGGAAACTGAATATCCAGATTCAGGGACCGAAATTAAATTTTTGAGTCACCGGCCAAATTGGCCGGTAGATGATAAAATCTACCGGCCAAACATATTTTTTACCGGCCAAAATTCTAAATGATTTAGATCTACCCAAAGCACGTTATTCTATAATATTATATTATGTTAGATCCAAACAGAAAGGAATGAAACTTCATTAAATTATCATTAATAAAACTACTTTTTACTCATTTCAGATTTTTTATTTTATTTTATTTTTTTAGAAATGTTTTTAATGAACTCTCTTAATGAAATCTAGTCAGACTCCTTGTTTTCTCTCCATAAAATCTGCCCTCCTGCTTCTGACAGTCTTACAGCCTCATTTTTGGAGTCCCTTCATCGTCTTATTTCCTATGACCAATGAGTTGTTACAGGTAACGGAGCAGCTCATCTGCGCAGATTCCGGTGTTGTGCTAAAATCTGCTCCCCTGAAATACTATGTTCACCTGTGTAGGGAGCGGATAAAACGCTCAGCGATTCTGTCAGTGTTTAAAACAAAAGAAACCAAACAAACAAAAAAGTCAATTTAAAATTTGTATTAATTTATTTACTAGGAACTAAATAAAGTATCAACTTTGACACAACTACGTGTTGTAGAAATCTTTTAGAAGTGCTGTGGAGCCTGCAATTCGACATGGGAGAAAAGAAAAATTCAGGGGAACAGACTTCTGCACAACACCTGTTGTGCCCTGTAGCCAGCGTCGACATCAACATCTCCACCGCTACCTCCAGTTCGCCACTTTTCATTAAATCTTCTTGTTGCCACTGGTCCTGGTGGTTTCTCTTCCAGTTTGATTAGTTTTCTTTTTGAAGACTGGCTGAATCCAGTTCAAAACCTCCACATATCGCTGCTAGTTTTAACACGAAGCTAACTGCTGCTGCCTTGATAAACAGTGAATAGATGGGCAGAAATGCCGGGTGCGACTCTCGCGTTTCGCGTACGTCGTGTGCAGGCAGGAGAGGAGCGTCACAGAAATCCATCTGATAAACAGAACTAAGTTGGTGCAAAAATGTACTCGCCATGTGGCGGATGACGCTCCAAATTTTACTGGCCAAGTGGAGCAATTTGGTCGCATTTGGCGAGTGGCGACTGTTAATTTCGGACCCTGTCCAGATGTAAGAGTTATTTGGTTTTTGTTATGGAAAAACAATCAGAAATACAGGAAAACAGATCCGTTTTCATTATTTCATTATTCCCTTTTTGCTAATAAAGAGTACACGGATTCAGGTCGACCAGAAACTAGTGTTACTCTGGAGGTGTCAGGATGGGGGCACAGGAAAAACTGAATGAGGAGGAAAACCCTCCACACATCGTTGCTGATAACAGAACTTATGGTCTCTAATAAAAAGTAAATCGTCCTAAATAAAACAAGTACGTCTCGTGGCCTCGCAGATTTTTAAAATGCAATTAAAAAAACAGTGCATGTGTTCTGTGTCGTCCTGAGGAGGTTGCAGCTCCGACACCTCAGCAGGTGAAAACGGAGCTGCGGGGTTACTCTGAACAAACACGGTGTTCAGGTCTGATCTTTTTAATCTGCCGTTCTGACGGCCCGGTCGGTACCAACGAGAGTGTTTAAACAAGAGAGGAAGTTCTCGCTTCGTCTACCTCCGCTTATCCAGACCCGGCTCGCGGACTCGGGTCTGCCTTTTTTTCTTTTGCCGTAACTGTTGAGAGGAGAGGAGAGGGAGGGGCTGTGTGTGTCCCTCAGCCTGTGTGTGCGCCAATCAGAGCGGGGCTGGAACGGCGCATTTAAAGGGACATTTTATTGTAAAAGTATCGAAACTTAGTATCGAAAATTTTTATTTTTTTTGGTATTACTACCTACCGAAAGTTTTCGGTCGGTACCACAGTAGTACCGTGTTACGGTACCCAGCCCTAGTTTTAGGTGAAACTATCTGATTGATCGTGTCAAACAGAACTTTGGAGTTTTTATTTGAGGGAATCAGTTGAGAGAAGTAAACAGCTCTGGAGTTTTTAACCATTTCATTTAAATATGTTATCAATTCCTTAAGGTACAGTTTGTCTATTTCCATCTTTGTTGATTTCCAAAGCCTCTCAGCTTTACGACATGTCCTTCTGAGATTATAAATATGTTTGTTCATCCAGGGACTGTTCCTTCTATGAGATACCGCTGTTTTTTTAACTGGAGCTACTTTATCTAAGATAGTAGAACACTGCTGATTAAATGACTGGATGAAGGAGGCTGGGTCTTCACCAGAAAGTCACCAGATGTCGCCAGATGACGTCATATGCTAATTTGCATATTGATGATGTCATCACGTTACAGCGATGCTACATGTGCAGCTAAAAAAGGCATGCAGAAAAGGTTTTCAGCTTGAAAAGTGGGTATAGAAAATGGATGGATGGATAATATAATGTCATATATTATAATATAGTTTAAGAAAATATAAGAGGTCAACATTTTACTTATGAATTATCTGAATAATTAAAGAATATATATAAAACAATTAGATCATCTCTCTGGGGTAGTGTTAGGATTGGACAGCCTCCTACATGGGCAGATCATTCCCATTCCTAACGTTTAGAAGGATGGCTGGTAGTGATGGCAACTCTGGCTTTTGGGAACCGGCTGTTATGGTTTGGCTCTTGAAAAAGAACCGGCTCCTTTGGCTCTCAAACGGCTCCTCAATTTATCACAAGAAATGATGTAAAATGTGTGTAAAATTCAGTGTGTGAATGAGTGTGCATGACTGCCATGTTGCACAGCGCTTTGGGGAGTGTCGAACACTCTAGAAAACGCCCTTTAAATACAGGACACTTACCATTTGACCAGTCTACAAGCAGACAATATATCAAATGTTAATTATTTAAATAATTTCTAACTATCCAACATGAAACAGTGCAACAATAAAGTCTCTAAGTAAAATATTCATAAACTTTGAACTAATAAAAGCTAAGATCATCACACAGTAACATTTAAATGAACAAAAAAAGAACACTAGAAGACTTTGAATCTATCCTCCTGCTGAAAAAACCAAAGGTTTTTATCGTGTTGTCTTCCTCCATGATGTTAGCGCAGAGATGTTGAAGGAAAAAAACATGATGATTAAAGAAAATACAAAATGTGACAAAATTCCTTCAAGCCACTATGGCGAATCATCTGACCTACTAACGTTGTGTTTGTCATCTCTTTAAACAGCCAGGAAGCTGCCTTGCTTAAAGGTACAGTGTTGTTTGGAAGCCCCTCACAGTTAGATCTGAGCCTTTCATTTTGTTTTGGGTATATTTTTGCTGTTACATTTGTGGTTATACTGGACATTCTATAAAGAGTTTTTGAGAGATGAAAATCAATAAGGGAATAAAAACAAAAAGGACGTAGGGAAATGTCTTTGTCTCCAGAGAGGAGGCTTCAGGTGGGATTACTGAAGCAGGAAGCTCCTTCTCAGTAGACACAACATAGGTGGATGACTTCCTCATGCTGTCTCACTCACATCTTCTTTATAATGCTCAGAATCCGTGACTCTCATCACATTAATTGGGTCGTTTATGTTTTTCTAAAGCCTGATTTATACTTCTCCGTCTGCATCGTTACGGAGACGCCATTATCCGTCGATGCAAGAGCTCTTCGACAGCCTCACAACGATGGACGGAGTCGAGCTCACTTTTCTAAACGTCCGTCGAAAGAGACGGAGAGCGCATGCCTCTGATTGGTCGGCCCAACAACTCGTGATCATATCCGGCTTCATGCTGCTATCAACAGAGAAGTAGAAGTAGAATTTTGCGGAAGCAGATATGGATCAGCTCGAGAAACGTCTGGCAGACGAAGTACAAACATTTATATAATCCATCAGTGTCCCTAAAGGGTTAAACAAGAGCTATATATTCGCTCGTCGTCTGCCTCGTCCTCACTGAACGCCGCTGTCTCCTCACTCCTGTTTGATTCTTTTTAACAACATTGTTTGTTTTGTTTGTTCCTCGAGATCAATCTGTTCAAACTCAATCAAAATTCACTCTCTGTCGGCCATTACTGAGCTGAAGTAAACAAACTTTGGTCGACCGGAGGCATTACTGCAGAAAAAATTATACGCCCTCTGCTGTCCTGGTGGAGAATTGCTTCACAACACTGACGGAGAAGTAAAAATCAAAAACGTCTCCATCAATACGTGTGCGTGTGAGTGCAAACGTGCTGTCGGAGAAGTATAAACTAGGCTTAAGACGTGTAAAAGCTCCGTGTAGACGCCCACCATCAATAGATGATCAAGTTTCTGGCTGTGAGGGGGTGTGAGTAGTTTACATGTCTATTGTTGTATCACCATGGTTTACTGTGAGTTTCTATTCAACATCACACATTTTGTCAGGGCTCTAAACTAACTTTTTGCACCGGTGCGCCTAGCTTTTTTTTCTTTAGGTGCACCAGCACAAAAGTTAGTTGCACCCAAATATTCAAGCGCATTGCAGTTTTATAGGTTCAGTTTTTAAAAAATCTCTGTCCAGATAAGTACAGTATATTGACTCCTAAATGATTAATTAACAATCTAATAAACATAAAGTTCTTTATTTGAAGTTGAATCGTACCAGATAGGTAACCTACTGAAAAAGTGTTTAAAGTGCTTCAGTCAGCTAAAATGAAAACTTTTTAGGATCAGTTCAAATGTTTTAACTTCATGTTTCTCATGAACATCTCAACCTGAACATTTCATGGCTAAATGTCTGATGGACAATCCTCCATTGTGGACACCTGTCCCTCAGATGGACCTCCTGTAGTTTCAGGCTCTGGCCCCCAGACTGTGGAACAGCCTGCCCCTGAAACTCCGTCTCTGCAATACGATGGAGGCTTTCAAAAAACATCTAAAAACTCATCTCTTCATCCAGGCTTTCCCTAACTGATCATGTAGATTTTTGACTGTGTATATATTTTGTGATCCTGATTACATTTTGTGTCTGCTAATATTTTATTCACCTGTGCTTTGTAATATTTGATTATACCTGTATTGTACAGCGCTTTGTGATCTGTATCTGTGAAAGGCGCTTTAAAAATAACATTTATTTACTTACTTACTAGTTTGGTCTCTAGATCTTTGGCTAGATGTTGAATGTTGTAGGAAAATATTGCAAACGATGTACAATGCTAATAAAATACCTGACCAATAAACATTTAAAAAATGTTTTAAAAGGGTAAATAGTTAAAATGTTAAAGGAACTGAAGTCTTTAAAAAACCTGATTTAGAACCAAAGAGAAGGAATTGAGTATTTCTGGAAATGGTGTAAAATTATAGTCATTAAATATATATTTTAAATGTTTTAGATCAAAGGTATGAGGTAATTATGAAAATGTAAACGAAGATGGCGTCTGAGACTAAGTTTGAAAGTTAGAGCAGTAATGTGGTGGAAACTGATTTAATGTTTTTTTGTTAAAAAGAGGCAGGAAATCAGATATTTTTCTTCTCTCAGCTCCTTTTCATTCATATTTATTTTGTGTGTACATTCTGTTTGCTCTTGTTTTTCTTGTTTTGAATGAAATAATAAAAAGATAAAGTTGATCATCATCCTCGTCTGGTGATCATTTGCTGCCTGATGCTGAAAGGCAGCAGGTAGAGGAGACACCTGGGCAGAGTGTTAATCACAGCTTGTTATATGGTGTGAGCTTTTGGCCATTGTGGGGTCTTTTGGGCTGCATGGTGGCACAGTGGTTTGCACTGTTGCCTTGCAGCAAGAAGGTCACAGGTTCAAATCCCAGCTGTGGCCTTTCTGCGTGGAGTTGCGTGTTCTCTCCATGCATGTGTAGGTTTCCTCCAGGTACTCCGGTTTCCCCCACAGATCACAACATGCCCTATAGGTGGTAAACCAGGACTCCCTTGTCAAAGAGTTTCTCTAACTCAATGGG
Source organism: Callopanchax toddi (assembly GCA_006937965.1). Classification (NCBI taxonomy): domain Eukaryota; kingdom Metazoa; phylum Chordata; class Actinopteri; order Cyprinodontiformes; family Nothobranchiidae; genus Callopanchax; species Callopanchax toddi. The sequence continues at coordinate 4,224,442 of SSNR01000002.1, read as the reverse complement.
ACTTTCCTGGCTAAATAAAGGTTAATTAAAAAAATAAAACAAATAACAGGACAAAGCACCCAGTGAGTTGGATGGGGGTGGCCCTGACCCATATGCTATTGTGTCTTTCTGAGCTGTAGTTCTTTGATAAATTAGCGTTATCAGTGCGATAGCATCCTCGTCATTACACTCTGACGATCTGACTACAGCTGACTGCTGTTTTAGTTTCACTTCTGGAGCGTGTCGCTGCTCTCAGGCTGCAGACAGTTTAGCGGCGTCTCCCCCCGCCCCGCCCCGGAACACGGACTAATTTGACGTTGATATGACAGTTAAGATTATATTTTCATACCTCTGGTTTAACGTGTGTCTGTGGTTGAACCACGGGGAGACTTTTAGCGTCACAGAGATTTTTTTTATGAGCTGCACTGGTTTCTAGGTCCTAGGCTGCATGAGTCCAAAGCTTTGGTGCAGATCTCTGGCTGCTCTGATGAAGCAGAGCTCCCGTTTGTTCAATGACTCATTCATAGATTTTGATGTGTACCGTTGAGTTTTGTATTTCAGAGTATCTCTGGTATAATGTATGAAGCACAGGAATACGTTTTTTCTTTGAACAGCTGGTCGCACTGGTGCGACCTATGCTATTTTTTAGTCACACCTTTAGAAATTAGGTCGCAGTCTAAAGCCCTGTTTGTTGGGATTTTGCTAAACATTGTTATTCGTGTCCATCATTCTGCTGTAGTTTTCTAACAGCTCACTTCCTCCTGATCCTCCTATCACTTTCCTTCATCTCACTCACGCTTACTGCCGTCCCAGTGAGACTAACACCTCAACCCCCCACCTTTTTAAAACAGTCATTCCAAGCAGATGGCAAGAGCTGGCCTGGGTAATTATTGCCAAGTGAACCATAGCCCTTGTAGACCTTCACTGAAATGAGTGGAGAGCTCAGCTGGATTGAGTTTCTCACAAAGATGCTTCATGCAGAGGGCACAGCATGGATCAGTGTGGGATTTTCAAAGACGTCATGTGATCAAATCATGATGTCTTAAGCAGTTTGGACCAGAGCTTTAGGAGTCCTGCAGACTCCTTAAAATCAGATTTAGGACCAAAACATGCAAATTTATACATTTGGGAACATGTTACGGTGTGTGTTGTAAACTCTATATATAAATCTATAGATTAATATTTTAAGGTTTTGTTGCATTTTTACTTCCAAAACAACATAGCATATAAACATTTTTATTATAATGCCCATCTGCTGGTGAAGGTTCTCAGTCATCCAGGTCATGATAATCCAAAAAAGGGTTTTAAATAAAGGCAGCTGGACTTATTTGGTTCTTTGAAGACGTTTCGCTGCTCATCCGAGTAGCTTTGTCAATTCTGTCTGAAGTAAAGGAGAGAGAATCTTATATACTGTGCTTATCTTCTAGGGCTGGGTATTGTTAGGAATGTCACAATTCAATTTGATTTTGATTCTTCAGGCTTTGATTCGATTCAATATTGATCTATTAGCCTTGATATCGATTCAATAATAAGTAAATTAAGTACCTAACAGCTCTACGTTAACTTTTTTAGCTCATAGCACTGGTGCATTAACCTTATAAATTAAGATAAATTAAAATAGAAAGTAAAACTAATCAAATAGAATAAATTATGTGATCATATACACAAACATTCACATAAATATTCAATAATCACAGATGGACAAAACATACAATCAGCACAACAAATTGGTAGACAAAAAGTACATGACAGAGGAATTGAGGGTAAAATGAATTAGGGTATATGACTAAATGATAAACATTAATAAATTCAAAAACAGCTGCAGGTGGGTGATATATGTTCACAAACCAGGGTTTTAAACTGCCGAAAAGAAGTAGTGGACCTTAAAACATCAGGTAAATTGTTCCAGTCAGTTGGAGCTTTGACAGAAAAAGCAGCTTCCCTGACTCAGTTTTAAAACGAGGAACCACAAATGAAGTATGAGTTTTGCCTATATTATAATGAGAGCAGAGTGGTATTAATAGAGTAAGAAGGAAAGTTAAAATGAACTTTTTAAAATAAAAACAGCAACCAATGAAATGTCCTCCTGGCCTCAGCAGAGAGCCAGGACAGATGGTCATACATGTGACAGTGATGGGTACGAAATGGACAACGTAAAACAAAATGACATAAACTATTATAAATATCAATAGAGTGGAGACGGGAAGCTGTGGAATTCTGATAAACTATGTCAGTGTAATCTAACAGTGGGAACAGAAGCTGAATGACGATATGTTTTCTTACAGTGAAATCAAAACACCTGATAGAACTATATAAAGTTTTTAGACTAAAGTTGATTTTATTTATGACAGATTGCATGAGTCTTAAATGAGAGATTCAGATCTAACCAAATACCAAGATATTTAATTGAGTCAGAACCTTTCATCAGAGACAGATCTAGAAAATGTAGATTTAAATTTGAGGCATATCATTAATAAAAACAGAAAATAAGAGAGGCCCCAGGGAAGAACCTTGAGGAACACCTCTCACAACTCCTTGATTGGCACTCGTTAAAAACAATAATTTGAGAACTGTTATGAAACAATGAATTAAACCAGAGTAATGCGGTCCTAGATAAGCTAAAAGAATAGTTTTGTCAAGGAGCAAATAATGATCGGCCAAATCAAATGTCTTAGAACTAGAAAAATAGCACCTGGAGCCAGGTATTGAGTATTCAATTGTAAAGGTTAAATACATGTTTATTTGTGTATTTATATGAACCAAAAACACCATTTAATGTGCCCCCCCAGTATCATTTTAATGGTAGGTTTATTTTAACAGTGGCAGATGGCACATCAAAGGGAAAATCGAAAAAATAACTTTAAATAAAAGATAGAAACTCATTTGCATTTCATTGAGTGAAATAAGTATTTGAACCCTCTGACAAAAAATACTTAATACTTAGTGGAAAAACCCTTGGTTGCAAGCACAGAGGTCAAACGTTTCTTGTAATTGATGACCAAGTTTGCGCACATGTTAGGAGGAATTTTGGTCCACTCCTCTTTGCAGATCATCTCCAAATCCTTAAGGTTTCGAGGCTGTCTCTGTGCAACTCTGACCTTCAGCTCCCTCCATAGGTTTTCACCACGAGGTGAGATCTTGCGTGGAGCCCCAGACCGAGGTCGATTGATGGTCATTTTGTGCTCCTTCCATTTTCGAACAGTTGCAGCAACAGTTGTCACCTTCTCTCCCAGCTTCTTGCTAATGGTTTTGTAGCCCATTCCAGCATTGTGCAGGTCTGCAATTTTGTCTCTGACATCCTTGGACAGCTCTTTGGTCTTTCCCATGTTGGAGAGTTTGGAGTCTGCTTGATTGATTGATTCTGTGGACATGTGTCCTTCATACAGGTGACTAGTTAAGACAGGTGTCTTTAATGAGGGTGACTAATTGAGTAGAAGTGTCTAACCACTCTGTGGGAGCCAGAACTGTTCATGGTTGGTAGGGGTTCAAATACTTATTTCACTCAATGAAATGCAAATGAGTTTCTATCTTTTATTTAAAGTTATTTTTTCGATTTTCCTTTTGATGTGCTATCTGCCACTGTTAAAATAAACCTACCATTAAAATGATACTGTTCTGAGACTTTTCATTTCTTTGTCATTGGACAAACTTACAAAATCAGCAAGGGGTCAAATAATTATTTCCTCCACTGTACACACACACACACACACACACACACACACACACACACACACACACACACACACACACACACACACACACACTCAATCGTCACCTCACCTCCACCCCCGTTTCTGAAGTAAACGGAATAAAAAGAATCTGAACGAACGTATGTCGCATTTAGGAGTTAGATCACAGTTTGTTCATACAGACGTCTTCAAATATTTATTATAACGGCAGTTATTGGTGCTTTATTTGTGATCAGGTGTGTATAATTATTGTCTCTATACGAGAATTACGCACAAGAATCCTTGTGCGTAAAGGACGCTCCATCGCGTCAATATGAGGCAGAATCTGGATGATGGCTGGCTGATCAGTTGGTTTAGACTTAGATCAGCCCTATATCTGCTGAACCACCAGACCTGCTCCTGTCTAACGTCTCTTTGGATTAAATGTTTTCATTAAATGTTCTTAAAAATGAACTCTGCCCCCGGCGGCTCCGAGCGGGGCTCCGCGTCTCGGTGATGCTCCAATCCGCCCTACGAGGAGCTGAAAAACGGTGATGCATTCCGTCTAAACATCACTGCTGGCATCAGGAACAAGCCAGCACGGCGTCTTCAGTGACCAGCAGCCTGCGGACACACTTCATTCAGTCTGCTGCCGCTGAGCTCATCTCTGAGCGTTCAGCGCTGCAGTGACCTGTCACTCAGAGCGCTTCACCTCCGCAGCGCAACAATCAGTGGAGGATGAAGCGGCCAATGAACAATTAATATCCATCCATCCATCTTCTGTAACCGCTTAGTCCTCCACAGAGGGTCGCGGGGGGAGCTGGTGCCTATCTCCAGCGGTCAAGGGGCGAGAGGCGGGGGACACCCTGGACAGGTCGCCAGTCCATCGCAGGGCCTGAACAATTAATATATTATTTTAAATGAATGAAAAATAAATGCCATTAAAAATGTAATAAATACAAGTTTTTTTTAATTATTAGGCTAAATGACGGATAAAAATAGATTATGACCTAATTTTTTCGTCGGGGTCTAACTGGCTCAAACACGTACGCCTGATCTCCTAAATCTTTATTTACCTGATAATCACCGTCTTCATCAGAATAAAAGCAGATAATTCTGACTGACTAGCAGAAGTTTCTGATGATGCTACATCTGACTCTTGATGAAGTGTTCTCTGCCATAGTTTTAACCTTTTCCTGTTTGCTCTCCGAAAGCTATGCCTGGTATGACGTAAGTGGCCGGGGCGGGGGCAAACACGGAAATAGCGTCTTTTTTTTCCCGGAGATGTTTACAAAAATTGCTTTTTCTTAAAATCCAGCCTTGGGAAAAATGTTGTTTTTTTGCCAAAGGATATTTGAATACTTTTTACACATGTCATTAAAAGGAAAATCCCCTCTGGCCAGTACCTTTAAACTTTTTGCTTACAGAATCATAATTTTCATGTTGATCAGGATCGTTTTTTGAAATGGAATTGGCCCATTTCACTGTCTGCAAGTCAGAGCTGTTAAAATGAAAACCAGTGTCGACCCTCAACACCAACGCTGGTGCTTGTTTATCAGATCTAAAGCTGCTTCATCTTGCATCCTTTCTGCATTCTAACATCAACCTCTACTGCAGTGGTCCCCAACTGGCGGACCGCGGGCCAGATTTGGCCCGCGACCCACATGTTTCCGGCCCCCACGTGTTTCCCGACTTTCTGTTTATTTATGCGACCCACATGTGTTTGGCCCTATTTATCCACTACCCATGTGCTTTTTGTTTATTTCTGACTGAGTTATTGTGCATGTTGTCATGCCCTGTCCTTTAACAGTAACATTTAAAAACATAATGAAAATTTTGTTTGGGCCAGGAATCGAACCACTAGACTACAGAGTCTGATAGGGAATCACAGAAGTTATAATGGTTATAACTTTTCTTTTTCAGCTTTTCAAGGTTGACATTGAGAAGAATGAGTTACATTTATATTTCAAACATGACAGACTACTGCCTTTACAGTAGCAAAATAATTATATCTGGACAGTCTAAACACCATCAGCTCTCTCGGCATTGGTGGTGCCTTTCTCCAGTGGCGTGCTGGGGTGTCTCGGGGTCTGGGTCTGGGTGCTGGGGGCGTCTGCCTGCTCTTCTTCCTGTGGCTGCCTGGTGGGATCTGGGCCCCCGGGGGTGGTCGGGCCTCTGCTGGGGCTGGTTCGCTCCTGGGTCTCGGGTCTCTGGTTCCGGCTAGATCTACCCTGGATGGCCGGCTGCAGGCGGTGCCTGTGAGCTCCTAGCCGCGACCCCCCAGGGGCTCTAGCGCGGCCACTGCCGGGGGGCCCACGTGGGGTGAGCCTCTGCGCCCTCTGGGGGAGAGTTTAGCGACTGCCCTGACGGCGATCTCCCTGGGGTGTCCGTGCCCTGGGTGGCCTCTGGACGTCTGGGGCCTGGACCTCCTCCGCGTCCTCCGTGGGCCTTGGGGGCGGGTCTGTGGCTCCTCGAACTTATTATTGAATGTTTCAATAGAGAAACCTTACATAAACAAGCGCGCATATATACACACAGGTGATCACAAGGTGTTCACATAAAGACGGACTCAGGTGTTTTCAGACACATTGACTGGGGCTGTGGTTGACACTGAACTCTCTTGAACTGGTGTATACGTATACATTTGAAGAATATCACAAATGTTGTGTATTCATATGCTGTTTGTTGCTGTTGTATCTTTTCTCCCTGTTTTGTTTGTTTGTGCTTTATTTACAGGTTTAGAAGTGGATTCTTCACGTCTCTTGTTCTCTTCTTTTTCTGTTTACTTTCTCCCCCATCCCTCTTTCTGTACCCTTCCCTTCACTTTCAGGCTCCGTGTCCAATCAACCATAAAAACATTCTAATAAAGATTTTGGGGGTTATATTTAAACAAAAATCAGGAGGAGTTTTATAGCAGTGGCTGTAACCTCTCACCTGAAACAGCAACACTGTTGGGCTTGTTTTTGGCACTCAGACATTATTCTGTTTGCTCCACAGCCGGACAGGACACGGGGTTAAAAAAAAAAAAAAAAATACAGTAGCAAAATAATTATATCTGGACAGTCTAAACACCATCAGCTCTCTGCCTTTAAAGGGGTGGTTTTGTCCCTGGGAGATTAAAACCTCCCAGGGAGTGACGGCAAACCCAGTCGAAATTAACCGTGCCTTTAAAGATTTTTATGCTCTATTATATTCCTCGGAATGCTCTCCTTCTGTATCTGATTTTGATAGCTTTTTTCAAACTTGGAAATTCCTACTATTAATTGCGAGGAGGCTGATAACCTTGAGAGCCCACTTGATATTTCAGAAATTACTGAGACGATAAAGTCCATGCAAGGTGGTAAAAGCCCAGGTCCTGATGGGTATCCGTGTGAGTTTTATAAAACATTTTGGAACAAAATCTCTCCTTTACTTCTAGATGTGTATAATGAATCCTTGGCCTCTGGACTCTTACCACAAACTCTTAATCAGGCAGTTATTACTTTGTTAACGAAGAAAGGTAAAGACCCTCTGCTCTGCTCTTCATATCGGCCAATAAGTTTGCTTAATGTTGACTTCAAAGTGCTAGCAAAAACAATAGCATTGCGTTTGGAGTCTGTACTTCCTACTGTAGTCAGACCAGATCAGACTGGCTTCATACAAAATAAACACTCCTTTTCCAACCTGAGACGACTTTTTAACATACTTTACAACTCATCTTCTGTTGATACTCAGGAAGTTGTAATATCTTTAGATGCCAAAAAGGCTTTTGACAGGGTGGAGTGGTCGTATTTATTTTTCGCACTTAAGAAATTTGGCTTTGGGGAGAACTTCTTATCCTGGATTAAGTTACTGTACTCAGATCCATACGCTTCAGTTAGAACAAATAACATCCAATCTGATTATTTTCGTCTTAACCGCTCAACGCGCCAAGGCTGTCCACTGAGTCCGTTATTATTTGCCCTGGTAATTGAACCCCTCGCAATTGCACTTAGGTCTAATTCTGACATTTCAGGCATTAGCAGGAACAATGTTGAAGCAAAAGTCTCCTTATATGCGGATGATTTACTCCTGTACATCTCAGATTTGAATACATCCATTCCCGCAGTTCTTACTATACTTGATAAATTCAGTCAGATCTCAGGTTACAAACTGAACTTTAGTAAGAGCGAGCTGCTCCCAGTTAATACCTCTGCTAAGAGCTATCCACTAAACATTTTACCATTTAAAGCGGCTCTCTGGAGCATTTTTCTCTGTATCAAAGTTTTCTAAATGTTTTAAATGATATTTCAGGTCTAAACTATGATCTATGGGTTGAGTTCCACAACATCTGTCATTCTGATGAAGACCCTCCTTCCTCCTAGAGACCCCTTTCCATTATTTCTTGCCGCCGACATTTTTCAGCCAATGAAATTCAAATTTCTGCATTGTCTCAACATGCACGCGCATCGAACAAACCTGTACCAGTAGGGGGCGCTGTCGTACAGGACGCTCCGTGTGTTTCTCTGCCGTCTCAGCCGTTCACTGAGGACTCACGGCTCATTTCTACTAAAAACCTACCCATTCTCCAGCTAAAGACGGGTTTATTTTTATTTATAAACCTTTCACCTCACAGAATGGCAAGGCTTGACAGGATTATGCGTTTATTTTGGTCAGAAAGTTCATCCAGGGCCAAGTCAAGTTCAGCTTCAGAGTCCAGCAGCAGCTCGGTGCTAACAGAGCTAATATCAGAAGCAGCAGGGACAGAGAGGGCTCATCAGACCCTCGTAGTATTGTTGGAATAAGATTGTGAACTGTGAGTGATTAAACCCTACACACTGAGCTGTACAGTTCTTGTCCGAAGTATATGCGCCGCGCGCACACGCGACCGGACGCGCGTGTCGAGATGTTTTGAGGAGGAGCCTTTGGACGCTAGATTAAAAAACTGCTCTCCTGATGAAATCCTCCAGAGTGCCGCTTTAAGGTCACTGATCACTGTTTCACTTACCTGGGGATCCGGGTTCCATGCAAATTCGAGAATCTTTTCAGTGGCAATTTTACCCCCTTATTGATGCGTATTAAGGAAGACCTGGACCGATGGACTGTGCTTGGTCTGTCTTTGGTTGCTCGGATTAACTGCATTAAAATGAATATTCTTCCGCGTTTATCCTATTTATTTCAGTGCATTCCTATTTTTCTTTCACGGTCATTTTTTACCAAGCTGGATAGCCTTATTCTTAACTTCCTCTGGAATGGAAAAGTACCTCGCATACGTACTCAGTTTCTACAAAGACCTCGGGCTCTAGGAGGGATGGCTCTGCCAAATTTTAGATATTACTATTGGGCCTCGAACATTAGATTATTTAGGCTCTGGCTTCAGTCGGATGATCCTTCTGCACCTGATTGGCTGATTATGGAGACTAATTCTGTGAAACCGGTGTCTTTGTCAGCCCTATTACATTCACCACTGCAAACCTCAACCAAATCCTACACTTCCAATTGTTTAGTTAATACAACTCTTAGGATTTGGGCACAATTTAGGCGCCACTACGGCCTACAGGCATTTTCGGTTCACGCCCCCATAGCCGCCAATCATGCATTCCAACCTTCTCTGGTAGACGGTACATTTTTGTTATGGAAAGAAAAAGGAATTATAACCTTTCAGGATTTATTTATTGATGGTGTGTTTGCCTCCTTCCAGCAAATCATTGACAAATTTGACCTTCCATGTCATCAATTTTTCAGGTATTTGCAAATACGTAGTTTTGTTCATGCTAAATACCCATCTTTTCCCAGTCTTCCTGGAGGCTCTCCTTTGGATGTTTTTCTGAATCCAACTTGTAACTTAAAAGGAGCAATTTCCTCTATTTATAATCAGATCACTTTGCTTCGCCAGCAGAAAATAGACTCTATTAAGTTGCTTTGGGAAAATGACCTTGGACAGACTATCCCAGATGATCTCTGGGAAGAAATTTTACTGTTGACTCATAAATCCTCTCTGTGTGCTAGACATGGCCTTATTCAATGTAAACTTGTTCACCGTACATATTATACTAAAGCTCGACTTGCAAAGTTTTATTCTAACGTCTCACCTGCTTGTGAGAGATGTCAGCAATCCCCTGCTGATTTGATTCACACAGTTTGGTCTTTCCCCCATCTTCACAATTATTGGTCAAAGGTTTTTGATGTGTTATCAGAAATTTTTGGTAAGGTAGTGGACTGTAACCCTTTAATGTCTCTATTTGGTGTTGTGCCTGCTGCACTGGTTCTGTCTTCCTGGCAAAAATACTCTTTGGCTTTTATGACTCTCCTTGCGCGAAGGGTGATAGTGATGAGGTGGAAATCCCCCCATTCTCCTTCTTATGTTCACTGGCTTCGGGATGTTTTATACTTTCTTAAGCTGGAGAAGATCCGTTTTAACCTGAGGGGATTTTCGGGTAAATTTTTAATGATATGGGAACCCTTGATTAGGATTCTTAAAAGAATGGACTTCCCTGATCTCCCTGACTAAATGACCCTGGCACCTGTCAAGTATCATATATTGTTTGTTGCAGCTTCCCCTGACACTCTTATTTTTATTTTAGTTGAAAAAAAATTGTTTTTTTCCTTTTATCTATGCTGTTTTTTTATATTTCTTTTTACTTTACTATTCTTATTACTTTTTAAATTTTACATTTATAGTTTATATATATATATTTATATATATATATATATATATATATAAATATATATATATATATATATATATTTATCTATTTCTTAATTTATATGTGTGGGTGTTTGTGTTGGGGCATGTTCTATCCCGTATTTGTAAGGCATTAGTACATTGTATATATGTGTTTGTGATTTTTCTCGTATCTTTATTTGTACCTATACCTGAATATAAAATAAAAATTAAAAATAAATAAAATAAATAAATAAAGGGGTGGTTTTGTCAGAATCCATTTTTTTCAGGTCTTCATAGTTTCTAATAGGTCCCCCTGAGCCTGTCATGTAGGCCAAACATGAAAACTCTCTGTTCCCTGGTTATTAAGAAAAAACAGAATCTGTAAGAAATGAAACTTAAAAATGCCATCTGCATTTGTGCCCGGTTTGACGTCACAACGTGTATTGGCTGAGATGGTAACGCCTTTCGGTCCGCCCAGCTGCTAGCTTTTGTTTTTGTTGAAAATTCAACATGGCGGAATGCACGCAGACGCAGTGTTGCCAACTCGGGGATATACCTGGCTGACTGCTGCTGGTGATGGCTGGTCTCTCTCTGTTTTTTTCCCCTCCCTTTCTCTCTCTGTGGGTGTGTATGTGTGTGTGCGGTAAGCACACACATATACACGCGACCCGCGACCCCCCCCCCCCTGTCAGAGGGGAGTGCGGTGAGACACAGCAAGAGGAGAAAAAGCAAAGGAAAAGCCGAGGAAATGAGTTTTAGCAGGAAGCAGGCTCCCTCAAAGCTAATCTTTAGTAAAGACTAGAGGCTACTGTTTTGGGTGTTTAACTTTTTCACTCTTTCACTTTCCAAAGTATCTCGGCCTCGGGACATTTCGGGGGGTGGAGTATTGACGTTTCGGTCATCCAATTAGAAGTGAGTGTTGTGCATATCATGAATACTAATGAGAATCCTGCTGTTTCAAATTCAGGTGTCAGATGGGAAACTTCTAAAGCTGATATTATAAGCATCAAAGCTTCTTTCTTTATAAAAAATTACACAGATAGCATTGAATTACACTAGAGAACAATGCAAAACTATAAAATAACCCAGAAAACCACACCTTTAAAATAAGGTTCTATGTGCCTTATTACTTAGAGCACCAGCTCTGCACTGCCCACCCAGC
>SSNR01000002.1:4187530-4212893 GCA_006937965.1 Callopanchax toddi | reverse complement strand
AAATGCCTGGAAGAATGAATGTGGCCCTTGCAGGTTTTTAGTTGATGACCCCTGCTCTACTGGCTGAAATAGATTACCTTACATTGCAGTAAATGTGTGTGAGCGTGTGTCTCCATATGAGTTGAGAATGAGTAGATTCTGCCATAAAGCCCCCCCCCCCCCGTGATTCCATCCCTGTAGTGGTGTTCTTTGGGGAGCCGGAGCGAGGCAGTGTTGGAGTCGTTGTGACTGAATAACCAGACCAGACAACTCCTCTCAGAGCTTTTAGCCAGTGATTTATCAGCCTGTTTTACAGGCTCTGCCTCAGTAACAGGCTCAGAGGATTGATTGGGTTTGACCTCTGCTCGTGTCTGACTGCCTCAGGGCTCCAGGCAGAGAGCGTTCTTTAACCGTTTGTGTTTTGTGAAAAGGTGATTGAGAAAACCTCTTGGTTTTTAGTGATAATTCATTTTCTCCATGTTGCCTAAACAGACCCAGCCTGAGATGTTTTGGTTCAAATTCTCACCAGCCTTGATGTATTTATCAGCCTGTGACGTTGCTGGCTTCTGGCTTTCTGCAGTAAACAGACTTGAATGGAAACGTTTAACCTTCTTGAGCTTTCAGAGGTCAGCGATTAACACCCAGTGCACTGCTTCAGAGGGAGGAGACGGATTTCAGAGACCAGATAAATGAGGAGGTGCACAATGGAACAGAAGTAGAAGAAGTGGAGAATTAGTGACGTGCATCAGGAGAGAGAGGAATAATGAGACTGATCCCCTCTGATAAGGAACATGATTACTAGGGTTCAGATGAAGTGGGAGGTGTTTGGCAGACTTTACAGGTTTCTCATTCACATTCTGTCTTTTGTTTTGTTTCTAAACAGCCAGGAAAACGTGTGCCCCTGCAGAGTTTGCCTGTTTAAATGGACAGTGTGTCCCAGGTCGGTGGCGCTGCGATGGAGAACCGGAGTGTCCAGATGGCTCTGATGAAGCAGAGGAGACCTGCAGTGAGTATGCCACTCCCACTGATGGTCCTGTTTCTGTAGCTCTGGCTGCTTAATCACTCATCAGATGAGTGTATAAAGACAGGGGAGGTGAACTGAACTCTTCTGTTCTTTATGGAGATGGTAAACATGTTCAGTCCTACATCCATGACCATCACATGTAGGGCAGAAACAACTCCTCTTTACATTTAGATTTTCCTCTTGACTTATTTATCAGTTAATCTTATAATATAAACAATTTATTTTAAGCTAAAAATTAGTGGAGGGACTTGATTTAAAAAATTAATCGAATTAGAGGCTTTGTAATTAATTAATCACAATCAATTTAATTATAATGGTACAAGAAAATTTGCCTCTAAAAGCATTTTTTATTTAAAATATTTTTATTGGGGAACTGAATAAAATAATAGTAAAAAAAATAATAAAAAAAAACTGCATTTAAATTCTAAACAGTAGAAAAACAACAACAAAAAAATCCCTGGCTAAAATTGGACAGATCTAAAAGTACAGTACTTTATTATTTTATTAGCAGGTTTGTTAATGCCAGTCTTAAACAACAGACTCATTTAACTGGAGTACAACATTAATTAATAGAGAATGTGTAGTTTATTATTTGCAGGGTTCCCACGGGTCCTTAAAAAGTCTTAAAAGCATTGAATTCACCAATTTGGAAATAATACCTTAAAAAGCCTTGAAAAGTATTGAATTTTGATTTCTGGATCTTAAAATGTGTCCAGTGTTTGTGAAAATACGTCGGACATTACCGTCCATCCATCCAGTTTCTGTAGCCGCTTATTCCTCCACAGAGGGTCGCGGGGCAGCTGGTGCCTATCTCCAGCGGTCAAGGGGCGAGAGGCGGGGGACACCCTGGACAGGTCGCCAGTCCATCGCAGCGGACATTACCGACGTAATTTAAAATTGTTCGACGTAAAACGCAAACTAGTCTGACATGTATGTTGACCGACGTGTTTCTCCTCCAAGTTGTATCACTCGCTCGCTGCATCTCTTTCTTCTTCTCTATCTGTCGTTCTCACTCAGGCGCGCGCTTCTCATTTCTGTCCCTCTCTCGTTCACGTGCCGTCACTCGCGCGCCTCTCGCTACTGAAACTCCTCAGAGAAATGTCAAAGTTTCCCCGCTGACTTCGCTGCCTCCGATCATTAGGAGATTCTGGGGGCGTTTTATTTTCCTCTGGGGCTTCTTTGTGGACGTAGACTTTTCTGATGCAACAGCTGTACGGCTTCAGAATGATCTGCGTCGCGTTACGTCCAGGGTTTGAAATTAACTTTTTTGATCACCAGCCAAAGTGGCTAGTAACTTTCTCAAGTTACCAGCCAAACAGAATTTCCACTAGCCAAATTTTTCTGCAGTAAAAAAAAATTATAATGCCACTGAATGGATATTTGGTCATTTTTATTAACACTGCTATCATGAACACACAGTGCAATATACACAAAATTATACACAAAGTGCAATATCCTAAATATCCTCAGAGCTCTCAGAACTAATTTATCTTCTGATTCTGAGTAACCCTCAGTTACTTTTGTTGCATTTTTGCACACAAACTGTCAGCATGCCAGATGTTAATGGCTTTGGTTGGATCAAAGTCTTTGATGTCAGATGAGCATAACTGGGTTTTCAGGAGGTCAGAGAGGGTCTCACCTTTCAGGCGTGAACGCCAGTCACTCTTTATCCGCTTCATGACTAGGGCTGGGTATCGTTAAATATTTTTCAATACTACTACTTTAACGATACCTGGTTTTCGATACCGGTACCTTAACGATACTTTTTTCGATACCTATATGTATAATTCTTAGAGAAAATAACAAGTACTTAAAGTTTTTTTTTTATTAAACAAAAAAAACAACAACCCAGTTTTGTGGCATATTGATGCATTTATTATTATTATTTATTTATCTCTTCCCTCTGGAACTAACTAAGGCTGTCATACAATCCATGAACTCTTTCTTTTGTTGTTTTGTTTCTGAAAGGGAAACTGAATATCCAGATTTAAGAGTTATTTGGTTTTTGTTATGGAAAAACAATCAGAAATACAGGAAAACAGATCCGTTTTCATTATTTCATTATTCCCTTTTTACTAATAAAGAGTACACGGATTCAGGTCAACCAGAAACTAGTGTTACTCTGGAGGTGTCAGGATGGGGGCACAGGAAAAACTGAATGAGGAGGAAAACCCTCCACATCGTTGCTGATAACAGAGTCTATAAGAGTCTAAAAGTGTTCTGTGTCGTCCTGAGGAGGTTGCAGCTCCGACGCTTCAGCAGGTGAAAACGGAGCTGCGGGGTTAAACACGGTGTTAGGGACAGATATTTTTAACCTGCCGTTCTGACGGTCCGGTCGGTACCAGAGACTGTTTAAACAAGAGAGGAAGGTCTCGCTTCGTCTCCCTCCGCTTCTCCAGACCCGGGTCACTGATCGCGTCTGACTTTTTTTTTTTTTTTTCGCCGTAGCTGTGGAGAGGAGGGGAGAGGAGAGGAGAGCAGAGGGAGGGGCTGGGGCTGTGTGTGTGTGTCCCTCAGCCTGTGTGTGCGCCGATCAGAGCGGGGCTGAAGCGGCGCATTTAAAGGGACATTTTATTGTAAAAGTACCGAAACGTAGTATCGAAAAACTTTTTTTTTTCGGTACCGGTACCTACCGAAGGTTTTCGGTCGGTACCACAGTAGTACCGTATTATGATACCCAGCCCTATTCATGACACTGACCCCTCCTTCACAGTCAGCTGTACTTGCAGGGATGGTGAGGAGAGCATCAAGGCCAGGTTTTCTCCAGAGTTCCTGCAGCAGGGTCAGACAATATTATGCTCCTGCAAACAATCATTTATAAATGCAATTTTATGTAATTTTTAAAAGATGTCATCGTATTTGTGTTGCACTTTTAACAAATGAAAATCTTACAATTGTAGCGTTTATAAACTCTATTTTTATGGTTTATAATTGGCACATACTTCTGTAGTTCACTACCAGGTTTGGTAAGTTTTATACAGAGGAAACCCTCTGATACTATCACCTTTTTAGTGTTTACAGGGATATCTAGGTTCGATTCTGATGTCAGTGAGTAGATTATGCATTATTGACAATAGAAATCTGAGTCATGGAGCTAGACTTCATTGATTTATTAAGAAACACATACGACAATTATCACAGATAAGAAAGAGGTAGTTAGCAGGTAGTCAGCATTAAGTCATTCACGATGGTAAGGTGTTCTGAATTGAATCTTAAATAAGTTTTAGCAATCTGAGTCTCATGGTGTTGGAGACTAGGGATTTACTTAATTTAGATTAAGGATTCTGATGGAGGGGAACTTGTTACGGGTGGATCAGTAACTAGTTTGAGTGAGCTAAAGTTGTTAGCTTTTATCAAGAGGCCTTTAAGTTTACCAGAGTCGTGGTTACTTAACTGCGTTCCCTGGATCGTCACTGTTTGGAGTCGGATGAGACGTTGGAGGTGATGTTCCCCCCTCGGTCAGGATCAGACGGCTGCGGGGGTCGAGGACCGCCGAAGGCCACAGGTGTCGTCCGTAGATACGAGTTGAGATAACCCATCTCTAGCAGGGAACATCAAGGCCTGGTATTTCCATAACGGAGCGTCAGACTGAAGGTGTCTGACCTCAGAGGGAAGCTGGTTTCATCGGCTCAGACGGGCTGAGGTACCGTCTCAGGGGGAGCCGGCAACTAGCGTCAGCTGTGTAGGGTTTGACAGCTGAGAGGAGGTCTGGTCAGCGTCAGACCAGAACCGCTCTCCTTTCTCTTAGCTTGTTCAGCTTGCTTCTCTCATTGAACTGCTCTCTAGCTTCCGGGGTCGGAAGTTAAAGGGAGTCTAAAAGGGACGTGGGCCAATGAGGATTTATTAATGTCACATGACTCAGACCGCTAACTCTTATTGGTTGTAGTAATGAGTGACGTGGTTTTTATAACCTTTATCAGTATGTATGTGAAATAATACTGAAGCAGATCAACATTCATTAATGCTGGAAGAAAATGCATTAATCATTTAAGACATTTCTGTAACAGATTAAAGTGTCATTTTAGGAAGAGACACCAAGAGTCTTTATTATTATTATTATTATTAAATAGAGTCCGGTGGATTCTTCCGATACGACCGTGACCTTGGAGGAATGTGGATTCAGGTTAAAACATAATAACGGAGTCATTTTATTCCAAGTTATTGGGAAAAAAGATGGTTATTATTTGTGATGATCTAGAGGTCAAAGTTCAGAGGTAGTAACGCATTTGGGTTCGTTACACAATATTAGACATTTAGTTTTTTAAGCAAGTGTTTAAACATTTTACTGTTTAGGTTAATAAATGTGATCTTTTTTCTCTTAAAATCATTTCCAATTACAGTGGGGCAAAAAAGTATTTGGTCAGCCACCGATTGTACAAGTTCTCCCACTTAAAATGATGGCAGAGGTCAGTAATTTTCATCATAGGTACACTTCAACTGTGAGAGACAGAATGTGAAAAAAAAAATCCATGAATTCACATGGTAGGATTTTTAAAGAATTTATTTGTAAATTAGGGTGGAAAATAAGTATTTGGTCACTTCAAACAAGGAAAATCTCTGGCTCTCACAGACCTGTAACGTCTTCTTTAAGAAGCTTTTCTGTCCTCCACTCGTTACCTGTATTAATGGCACCTGTTTGAACTCATTATGTGTATAAAAGACACCTGTCCACAGCCTCAAACGGTCAGACTCCAAACTCCACTATGGCCAAGACCAAAGAGCTTTCGAAGGACACCAGGAAAAGAATTGTAGACCTGCACCAGACTGGGAAGAGTGAATCTACAATAGGCAAGCAGCTTGGTGTGAAAAAATCAACTGTGGGAGCAATTATCAGAAAATGGAAGACATACAAGACCACTGATAATCTCCCTCGATCTGGGGCTCCACGCAAGATCTCATCCCGTGGGGTCAAAATGATCATGAGAACGGTGAGCAAAAATCCCAGAACCACACGGGGGGACCTGGTGAATGACCTGCAGAGAGCTGGGACCAAAGTAACAAAGGTCACCATCAGTAACACACTACAACGGCAGGGAATCAAATCCTGCAGTGCCAGACGTGTTCCGCTGCTGAAGCCAGTGCATGTCCAGGCCCATCTGAAGTTTGCCAGAGAGCACATGGATGATACAGCAGAGGATTGGGAGAATGTCATGTGGTCAGATGAAACCAAAGTAGAACTTTTTGGTCTAAACTCAACTCGTCGTGTTTGGAGGAAGAAGAATACTGAGTTGCATCCCAAGAACACCATACCTACTGTGAAGCATGGGGGGGGGAACATCATGCTTTGGGGCTGTTTTTCTGCTAAGGGGACAGGACGACTGATCCGTGTTAAGGAAAGAATGAATGGGGCCATGTATCGTGAGATTTTGAGCCAAAACCTCCTTCCATCAGTGAGAGCTTTGAAGATGAAACGTGGCTGGGTCTTCCAACATGACAATGATCCCAAACACACTGCCCGGGCAACAAAGGAGTGGCTCCGTAAGAAGCATTTGAAAGTCCTGGAATAACTTTATTAAAGTTATTTAGTCTTAAAATTATAAAAATAATAAACCTCCCTCTGATCTTTGGATTGAATAGGTCTGCAGTATGAAAATGTTTCACATCTGTACTAAGTCATGGACTACAAAGCTCCCTACATTACAATCAGCTGTAACACTATTATACAACAGAAAGCCCCATGATGAGCTGGAATCATTAAATGTTTCTTTTAAATCCAGCTCTCCACTCTCCTGGAGACTTCTTTCAAGTTTGCGTTTTCCCATCCACGCCACACAGAGCTGTGATAGTGAACATATCACTGAGACATGTTGGACATCTGTGCTGGAGTTATTCTGCCTCACTGATTGGATTCCCAATTACACGCTGGAGTAGCATCACTCTGCTGAATTCAGACATGAGCTGCATGGAGGAGAGAGGTGAAAACTGAATAATTCTTGGGAGAAACGTGAAGTGTCAGAGCTCATAGTTCTGGATTGGAGGAAGAAGTGGGCCACAGCAGCCAGCTGTGCAGCAGCTGCTCTGCTCTGCACTGACACTGTTTAAGGATTTAATAATAAAGAAATAATGGTTATGTTACTTCTTCAAAGCTATTTTCAGCTTAGGTTTGCATGTCAGTTGGTCCTCTTTGATTTTCTAAATGACATTTTCAGAAGTTGACAGCCGTGAGGGAACTTCAGTGTTTCTTCCTCCTGGAGGACTCTTTCATTATTCAAAGGCATGAACCTTAAAGGGTTTAGACTGGAGTTAGAAAGAGTTCAAAGAGGAGGAATTTCTCCTTTTAATTCAGACTTCTATCAGTTTTAGTGAATTATATGTTGTTTTTCTAAAGAGTTTATTTATTAACCTCACAATAGGGTTTATGCACGGTCACTTCCTGGTTGCGATAGACGCTGACCCTCCCTTCCGGTTCAACGCTGTTCCCCCACAGACTGGACAAAATGGATTTTTTTACCCGTTTTCTTCAAGACCTCCCACGTCTCACGGTAGACGATGTCCACCGGATTTTTGAAAAACACACAGAGACGTCTGTGAGCAAGCGGGTGAAGGACTTTAAGCTGTATATAACCAGCTTTATTGATGAAAATGAAGTTAAGCTAACAGCGTTAGCTCGTAGCTTCCATCATCAAAAAACAGTGAGACAAATCTATATAGCCGTGATCGTGGGCTCCAACTGCTTCCCAACTTTCAACTTTCTCTGGTCTAGCTGTACGTTATCAAACACCAAGTCTTCATTCACCAAAAGAATAGTTGTTCCAGTGAAATAACACACGAACGGCGCCACGCCTCCTCCTTTAGCCTCCTCCACTCGGCTCTTTACTGTGCTGCAAAGTGTGGACTGCAGACACGGTGTGGTTAGAAATGATCACGTTTTCTCTTCTTAAGTTCACAATCCTTCCTTTTTGTAGTTATTTATTCAGTGGAAATGTGTGGAAACGGACTGATGAATTCTATTCAGCTGATGCGGTACACAACGGAACACAGCAGTGTTCAGCTGTCGAGGCTTCCCGTCCGCTGATACTTATATGATGGCTTCATTTCTTAGTGCTATAATATATATATCATACTGTACTATACTATACTATCACTCGGTTTGATTATAAACAATATCTTTAGCTGGAAATGCACTCTAACTCTGGAAATCTTCACGTTTCAAATGGAACCGGAAATGGTCCCGTGAGTTAATTTTAAACCAGAAGTTCTACTAAGTACTCTGTGCATAAAGCCTATTATGGAGATTTTTTGTTTTGTTCTTGACTTTGTTTATTTACCCAGAAAATAGAATTGTTCTTCTGGTGAAGTTAGGCAGTAGCTCAAGCCAACAGCAACGCACACTCCACTCCACTCCACTACATTACACCACACACACACACACACACACACACACACACACACACACACACACACACACACGCACACGCACATGCACACACACACACACACAGAAAGCTGTGAACACGTCTACATTGTGTATACTGGATGGCTCTGTCTGCTGTCTGTGGGTGTTTTAATCCGTTGGATTTCTATTTATGGGATGATGGATTCTTAGCTCTGATGAAAGACACGTCTTCTTTTTCTTACATCTCTTGTCAGGACTTGACTCTGTCAGCAAGAAATCAGACTGGATTTTAGATGATTTTAGCTAATTTCAGTAAAACTATTGATTTTATTATAGTCTGTCATTGAAAGGCAAAAGGTGAACCATTATATTTTGTATTTGTCTGTGCATATGTGTGGCCTCTGTTATCAAAATATCCCACAAAGCACTTTAGATGTTAATGAAACATTCTAAAGGGTGAAGATCTACAACTGATTACCTTTCAGAGTCAACCCAATTCAACATGGCTGCCACAGCTTATCGACCTAATTAAACAGAAATACATAATGGTTAATGACGTGCGCACAGGATAGAATCATTGTAACACAATCTGGTACCACCAGGTCCCTCTGACCACCACCAGGTCCCTCTGACCACCACCAGGTCCCTCTGACCACCACCAGGTCCTCTGACCACCACCAGGTCTCTCTGACCACCACCAGGTCCCTCTGACCACCACCAGGTCCCTCTGACCACTACCAGGTCCTCCTGACCACTACCAGGTCCCTCCTGACCACCACCAGGTCCCTCTGACCACAACCAGGTCCCTCTGACCACCACCAGGTCCCTCTGACCACCACCAGGTCCCTCTGACCACCACCAGGTCTTCCTGACCACCACCAGGTCCCTCTGACCACCACCAGGTCCCTCTGACCACCACCAGGTCCCTCTGACCACCACCAGATCCGCAGCTTCCTGTTCTCACTTCCAGTGATGTCACGATTTTACTATAATTTAGTAAGCAGCTTTCTATGGCCCTGCTTCAGGAACGGGTCCTGTAAACTCCAAAACCATGGTGCATCCGCTGCACCGAGCTGTAGGCACTTCATGCCGTGCCATCAGTTACCCGTTTGGCACGCGTGCCCAGGGTTGCCGACCCCTGCTGTAGCCTGAGGTGGGATGTCTTTGGTCTGGTTTCTGTGTCTGGAGTGTGGAGGCGCAGAAGCCATGCTTCATTAAGGAGGACAGGACAGCTCATCCTCCGTTCAGTGGATTCAGACTCTGCTCCAGTCTGAGCCCAGCCTGCCGTTTCTCCTTCATCTTCTACTCACTGTGGATGGCTTTGATTTAGCTTTAGGACAGAAATCTGAGAGGTTTGTCTTCATTCCTTTGTCCTTTAAACTGCATCACACTCTCATTTCTCCTTACAGATTCCCTTTTGCACTGGGTTTTTCTTTTGTGTTTGTCTTTTTTCTGCTACTCTGTTCATTTTTTGCTCATTTACTGAGTTTCTCCATCGACCAAGAAATGACTGTATTTCCTCTTTCATGAGTTTCCTGTCTGCCACTTTCATCTGTTTATGTTTCTTGGGTCTTTTGCTAGTCAGACATGACTCAACCATGTCAGGTCATAATTTACATTCTCCATCTGTCAGAGTCTGACCACTGTGTGGAACAATGTGGAAAGGACCAGTCACAAAGCTGGTTCTGGGATCTAACTAGAACAGATCCAGTTCAGGTGTTTTAGTTCGACTAATTCAAAGCAGTGAGATCACAGTGATGTTCCTCACTGATGTAACACCAGGGCGTTGTTGTGAACCACGTTACTGTAACACCAATCATCTGTCAAACGTTTTGGCTGACATCTCTGATGATTAAGCACACTAAGCTTTTGTTCTGGCTGGTCCTTTCTTTCTTTGTCTGTTCAGATTTACTGTTTTCTATTTGACATTTACTTGCTACAGTCTTTCAGTCCAGAATACTTGCACAAGGCAAATGTCACTCCTCAGTGAGCAGGAAGCTAGGAAACTGAGTGTTGTTGTAGAAACAGATCGTAGCTACTGCACAGGCGCTGCATCAGCCTTCTTCACCGCTCCGTCTCCCCAGACACGAGCTGTCTCCTTCACTTCCTCACCCTGCCTCTCTGCTGTGGCCCCCTGAGTAGGGGACAGCTAGGACAGAGACACGCCCAGGAGGACTTGATGAGTGATTGTCTTTAATTGCACACTGGCCTGGTGTTGGTGACTGCTGTTTAGGGCTGCAGGTATTAGGAAAACCCAGGATGACGGAGCTTAAAGAACAATTTTCAGGTTAGAGACCCCCTTAAACAAATGTTTAGAGAAATATAATAGAAACTTGTTCTGAGTAAAAATTTACAGAAATGTAAAACTTATTTAGGCTTTTGGAGTCATTTTTGTGAGAATTTTCTATTTTCCACCAGAGACGTAAAAACTGGGAAAACCCTTCCGCTCGATATATAGAAAAATATGGCTTTTAATGCCAGCTCTGACACAGAAGAATCTTTAAATGTTTACAATTACTTAATAAAGTTGGTAATTAGCAGAGGACACATTGCAGAAAATACATTTTCAGTCTGGCCCGGGAACACCTTGGGGTCCTGCCGGACGAGCAGTTCCAAGTGGCCGGGAGAGGATGGCTAACCCCGCGACACAGATACGCTTAGGCGGAGGGAGACGAGACAAGACATTATTAGCAGATATTAGACAACAAAACTTCATAAGGTTCAGATCTAATGACTTTAACTTTCACAGATCAGCTGTTTTTCCATGGTGTTAAAGTCTTTATCAACGTATTTAAAGAACAACACATTCTTCATGACGCTTGGAGCCCGGTTCATGTGGAGTTCACTTCATTCTTTAGTTGTCTTTAGATGTAACGTTAGTTGTAATAAAAACACAACATTTGAAGATGTGTTCAGCTGTCGTTTCTCTCAATGTATATTTTAAATTCCAAAACATCAGTTTTCTAAATAAAACGAGAAAGTGAAAGCTCGTTTATCCTGCTCATGGTATCTGAATCTTGTGCACATCTCTATGAGATGGATTGTTCAGATTCACCCTGAATGCAGCGTTCTGACTACTTGAACAGATGTTACACATCAGCACAGCCTCAGAGACGTTCTCCTGTCTGGTTCAATAACCTGCACAAATTACAGCTAGCATTGCTACTGACAGCACCAGGGATCCTATTAGAATTCATAAATTGTTTCCATTACGGAGCTCTTCACACAACAAAGGATAGAGTTACCTATGTGGATGGAGCCTGTGAGAGCAGCAGCTTCATTAGAAGCTTTTAGCTTTTTCAAAAGAAACGTGTTAAAATGGATCAAACTGTAATTAGCACAGACCCAAACAAACAAACAACAGATTTGTGTTGGTTGAGTTCTTGATTTTGTTCTGGAAAATTTCAAGCTGCAAGCAAAGATTTATAATTAACATGATATTAAAGACGCTGTAATCAGGATCCAATCTGCTCTGTTCCAACTAGAACAGATTGGCAGGAAAAGGAGGAGGGGGTGGGGGTTGTTGTGCATTAGCTCTGTGTTTCAGGAGCCTTCTGCAACTCTCTCTGCAGCAGAGGATGCTCAGACAGTAAAATCAATTGGCCAGAGTGATGTGGTTTGAACTGCATCATGGGAGTGAAGAAACCAGGCCTGGCCTTGTCTGGTTTTTGGTTTAGTCTCCATCCTAATGGGAGCCTACATTCACTGCAGTAATCCTCTTGTCTTTTTGGTCTCCGTCCACAGGCAAACAGACGTGCCCTCCAGAGAAATTTGACTGCGGGGGATCCACCAACAAGTGTGTCTCGTTGTCATGGCGATGTGATGGGGAGAAAGACTGTGAGAATGGAGCAGATGAAGAGGACTGTGCTTCTGGTGAGTCTCCGTTCCTTCTAATCAAATAAAAAACACGAGCTGGATGCTTTTGTTTGTCTACATCTGGTTTCACTAAGGACAACATCTAAACACTAACAATGAAACACAAACCCGTCGTGAGGAGCACCATCAGTAGAACGTGGTGAAATCAGATCCCACCTGCTTTTAAAGATTTTGTCCTCTCTCATCTCACTTATTATGTAGAGGTTTAAGAGATTAGACCACAGCAGGAAGGCCGCTGTATCATTTGACGGATTTGAAGTGAATGAAGTCTGAATCCACCTGCACCCTCTGATGTCGAGGGTTTGGTGTCAAACATCAGATTGGGAGCTTCCTAGGGATGTTGGAGGTTTCTGCCATCACATTTTGTTCATTACCCACCCCCCTCCCTCCCTCCCACGCACGCACGCACGCACGCACACACGCACACACACACACACACACACACACGCACACACACACACAGGGCTGTGTGAACCTTCAAACATCATGCCACCTCACACACAGCCAATCACACACACGACTCACACGTATGATAGCCCCCCCCCCCAGGACCCCTCGAGGACTATCCTTGGCCTACTTCTGAAAAGCCGTGAAGAATTGACTTCTGCTTTTTTCACTCCTTTGCTTCTTCGTGTCAAGAGAAAGTGATTGAGGCAGCAGAGCTTAAGGTTTTTAGACTAGAAGACGGCAAAATGGCTGCAAATGCACAGAGATCAGGAGGAACTGGTCTTTATTCATCCTTGGTTTTCCTGTCACTCTGTAGTGGATGTTTCTAGCAAGCACAGAAAACATTTTTTTGTTTCTAATTTAGCTAGATATCAGCAGAAAGAGCAGAAGTGATTTGACTCAGAATGTGTTTTATTTCAGTTCATAGCTGTGAAGAGTCTTCTCTCCATCACAGACTT
The DNA here is from genome assembly GCA_006937965.1 of Callopanchax toddi. Lineage (NCBI taxonomy): Eukaryota > Metazoa > Chordata > Actinopteri > Cyprinodontiformes > Nothobranchiidae > Callopanchax > Callopanchax toddi. The sequence goes on along the minus strand of SSNR01000002.1, from coordinate 4,199,773 downwards.
CTTCTGTTTTTGTCACATTTAAATGTTTCAGATCAGCAACTAAATGTCAGTATCAACCTGAATCAATACAAAGTGTAGTTTTCAGATGATGATGTATTTATTAGAGAACAAGGCCATACAAACCGACCCAGCTCCATGTGAACACTTAACAGTTTTTCACAAAGGGCCAGGTTAAGGATGGCTTTTCTCTTTTACTGATCTGAAATATTTAGGTGACTAAAATCAACTGATCTGATTGAAGGTGTTGATTTGTGGTACAGTGATAATTGTTCCACTACTTTCTGAAATCCCACCAGACCTCAGAGTCCTTAGTCTGCTGCTGGAGCTGGTCCAAGTCATTCTATTGACTTTCAGTCCACCTTCTTAGCTTACATGGCTTTTTACTGCGCTGTTCAGTGAGTCCCAGTCTAACCTGGACTAATCCTGCTCTCAATCTTTTTTTTTTTTTTTTTCTCCGGGGTCCTGTCCAGCTGATTACCAGCAAACAGAATTGATGTCTGAGTGCCAGAACAAGCCCAACAGTGTTTCTGCTCCACCTGACTTATAATTAAATATTGTAAATAATAATAATAATAATAATAATCTTTATTTTAATTGTTTTTTGGTTTGATTTGAAGCCCAACGGACACAGAGATGTAAAAGATGGTGAAGGTTACAGAAAGAGGGGTGGGTGAGAAAGTTAACAGAGAAAGAAAAGAGCACAAGAGGTACAAAGATTCTGCTTCTGGACCTGCAAAGAGAGAGAACAAACAAACAAGCAAAAACAGAGGGCATAGATACAACAGTAATACACAACATATGATTGTACAACAATTACAGCGTTCTTAAAATGTACACGGTTAAGATTAATTCAAGTTGTGTTTAGTGCCAACCACAGCCCAAGTCAATGCATCAGGGAACACTGAGCTTGTGTGAACACTTTGTGAGCACCTGTGTGTATGTATGCATGCTTGTGTCTATAAGGTTGTTCAATAGTATCATTCAATAATAAGTTCAGAGAGCCACAGACCCGCCCCCCAAGAATCATGGAAGACACGGAGGAGATCCGAGCCCCAGACGTCCAGAGGCCCCCCAGACCACGGGAATCCGCAACACCAGGAGGGGCGCAGAGGCTCACCCCGTAAGGGCCACCCAGCAACCACCGCGCCAGAGCTCCAGGGGGCTGCGGCCACGGCTCACACCCAGGCAGATCCACCCTGGACTCAGAGACCCAAGGCCCGAGGGTGACCCGACCCCAGCCAAAGCCCGATAGAGCCAGAGGGCCCAGACCCCGCCCAGCAGCCACCGGGGGCGAGACGGCAGATGGCCCAGCACTTGGCCCCTGTGACCCACCAACACGCCAGCGGACAGTGGCATCACCCACCGGTAGAGGTGTGGCAGGGGAGGATAGGCCCCACATGAGAGTGGAGCCTAGGCTGCCCCAGGAGAGAGGAGGACAGGACCCAACTTGACATATAACCAATCATACAGACACAATTGCATCTTCCCACCCTCTTACACACACACACACACACACACACACACACACACACACACACACACACACACACACACACACACACACAGCCCTACATGCACATACTGTATAAAGATGCACAAAAGACGCTGTACACCCACTCACACTCCTCATTCATACTCTATACTCCCAGGTCAGAGGACAAGCACTCTAAGGGCAAAACCAGCCTCCAGACCCAGGAGGAGGTCCTGTTCATACTGGGCTGCAGACGGGCAGCCCACCACCACAGACCCAGACCAGACAGCCCGTTCCACTCCCAGCCCAGGGCAGCAGCCAGAGAACAGGGGTGTAGAAGACCCTTGATCTCCTCTCCCCGGCTCCAGTGTGGTGTTGATGTATGTTGTAATAAAATGCATTTAAAACAGGTGGGGGAAGCTCGCCATCCCCCCTGCCCTAAACCCTCAATGTCTGCGTGTAACTTGGAGGTGGTCACAGGCACCAGGTTGGTTGGCAAAACCTCCGTCCCCCCATGTGACATTGGGTGTGCTCCCTCCAGAGACCCTAGATGTGCATTATGAGAATGTCGTGAGTGAGAGTGTTTAAATTGCGCAATAAAATTGTGTCACAGGCCGCCACAGGGCTGCAGAGATGCGATATTACACCCGTGACGTTCTGGTGTACTAAAACAGCTGACTCCAACAGCCTGAACCTCTATACGTGATGGCAAAACGAACACCTGCTCAGAGGGAAATTATTTGCAGATTCAGAGTGCGCAAGCAGATAAGCAGAGTGTCGGAGATGATTTAGCGACACACGAGCGCTGCGTGGTCCGGAACACATGCGCTCCGAAACATAGAGGGAGATCCATATAGATGAGGATCAGTGACGATCCGTTGCACCCCTAGTAAAAACCAGCGTTAGTAAAAAAGTAGAAAACTTACGGTGTTTTGTCATTTGCGGAAGCTGCTCCTGGATGCCACTTGAGGTGCTGGTGCACCGTCGTGCTTTTATGATAGGCCATTTCAATTTTACAAAGCCGGCAAATGACTGATTCACTTCCTTTTCTGTTAAAATAGTCCCATACTTTTAACTTCAAGTTCAGGTGGACTGATTTATTTGCTGGCGCCATGTTTGTTTTGAAAGTGATGACGCATCGACGCACATTTTTTGCGTCAACATATTTTACGCGTCGACGTAATTGATTACCAGCCCTAAACCAGACTGACTGGACTCAACACCAGACGGACTGGACTCTGATCCAGACGGACTGGACTCTGAACCAGACTGACTGGACTCTGAACCAGACGGACTGGACTCTGAACCAGACGGACTGGACTCTGATCCAGACGGACTGGACTCTGATCCAGACGGACTGGACTCTGATCCAGACGGACTGGACTCTGATCCAGACGGACTGGACTCTGAGCCAGACGGACTGGACTCTGATCCAGACTGACTGGACTCTGAACCAGACGGACTGGACTCTGAACCAGACGGACTGGACTCAACACCAGACGGACTGGACTCTGATCCAGACGGACTGGACTCTGAACCAGACGGACTGGACTCAACACCAGACGGACTGGACTCAACACCAGACGGACTGGACTCAACACCAGACGGACTGGACTCAACACCAGACGGACTGGACTCTGAACCAGACTGACTGGACTCAACACCAGACGGACTGGACTCAACACCAGACGGACTGGACTCTGAACCAGACTGACTGGACTCAACACCAGATGAACTGGACTCAACACCAGATGAACTGGACTCTGAACCAGACGGACTGGACTCTGAACCAGACGAACTGGACTCTGAACCAGACGAACTGGACTCTGAACCAGACGAACTGGACTCTGAACCAGACTGACTGGACTCAACACCAGACGGACTGGACTCAACACCAGACGGACTGGACTCAACACCAGACGGACTGGACTCAACACCAGACGGACTGGACTCAACACCAGACGGACTGGACTCTGATCAAGACGGACTGGACTCTGATCCAGACGGACTGGACTCTGAACCAGACTGACTGGACTCAACACCAGACGAACTGGACTCAACACCAGACGAACTGGACTCTGAACCAGAAGGACTGGACTCTGAACCAGACGGACTGGACTCTGAACCAGACGGACTGGACTCTGAACCAGACGGACTGGACTCTGAACCAGACGGACCGGACTCAGAACAACCTTGATAATTTTGTGTAGGTCAGGAGTAGAAGGCTTTAAAATTAGGGGTGTAACGAGACACAACATTGAGTTCGCAAGATGAGATATTGAGTTCACGAGAACGAGACGAGATTTATTAATAGTTTCAAGAAAACTTTTTTCTCTACATTTTTTTCTACAAGTTTTTCTACAAACTCAACTGATGTCTTTCTTTTCTGATTTCTTGAATCTTATCAGTAGAGGTGTAACGATACTGAAAACTCACGAGATAAGATTTTAATTAAATTTTCAAGAATTTTTTAAAGATCAAACTGTTGCTGCAAATGTTTTTTTCCTGTCTCTCTCCTCCTCTCCTGTCTCACCAAAGATAAAAATTTGATTTCAGGTGAAGGGTGGGGGACTTGAACTGCTTAAACAGAGCCATGATATTAAACCTACACCTAAAAACAACAGTCAGTATCCATTTAATATAGTGGAACTTTGTTTTTTGTTTTACCACGAGATCTCGTTACACCCCTATTTAAAATGTTATCTGAATCAACAAAACATTGATTTTTCTGTTATATTTGTGCTTCAGCGCTGTGATTTGAAGAAGGGATAATCTCTCATGGTAAAACAGATAAATACTTGTTATAAAAGTGGGCATAATGACTGCACACAAAGCTGATATTTCTGTTTTAATAATCACCATGTTGTTTTTGTCTTAAACTTTTCTTTATTTGTTCTCCTAAGCTGAGATCCCTCTTCATGTTCCTCTGGGAAAACCAGGCTGACTGTTCTTTTCATTAGTTCTGTTCTTAAAACACAAACATGTACAAACCACCACCCACTCATCATGCTAACAGTCTGTATTCTGAGCATCACAGTAGGAGCTGTTTTCATGAGCAGAAAGTAAATCAGAGATTAATGGCTCCCCATCCATCCAGTGATGTCATTAATTAAAATGTATAAGCATCTTTTACATGGTATTAAGCTTTTTATTTACTACAAGATACCACTAATTAAACTAAACTTGTTTTAGGATCCAACCTTTTAAAAAAAAGACAACATCTCTCTCCTTTTGCAGAAGTTTGTGAATAAACCTGATGATTGTGGAAATAGTGGTTTTGGCTTGTCTTTCGGAAAAATACCAGATCTATAGAACCGGGGTAGATTAGTTGGTTTCAACAGCAGCCATCAGCGTATTCATCCTCGGGGGGGAAGGAGGATCAGGAAGTGAGGAGAATGTTGAACTGGGAGGAGATATTGTGTATCAGTAGCTTGTTATGTCTGCAGTGAGTGAAACCATGACTTTCCCCGGTTTCATCCGTGATTGTCTCCCGTTATTTTATGCGAGCACAGAGAAACTGAACCAAAGTCACACTTCCATGTGGACAGAAAGGGTGGTGGTGGGGGGGAGAAGCTGTAACAGAAGAACAGAAGCTGTAATTCTCACTTGACTTAAATAAATAAACAGTAAAACTCACTCAGCTGGAACTGGCAACATTAGCTTCAACATGTTACAGAGAGAAAACCTTTTTCTGACTAGAAACCTTTGTTTTTGTAGAGAGAGGAGCTCTACTTGAGTAATCCACGTTTGATCTGAACTCCGCTTTCATCTTGTCTTCAGCCATTACTTCTCACTCTACATGTGAGGAAGTGTCTCCTGTAGCAGCTCATGCCACTCTGGCTTCCTTCCAGATGATTGTCTGAGGCTGTATGCCTGCTGTTCTCTGTATTTTAATGCTGCTTGCATAGCATTGAGTAAACAAACACTAACAGTGTTCCTCACACCTGAAGTGAATTGGATCTACTGAATGCTGAGCATCACCAGCTTTCACATTCTTCAGTTTCTGCTCATTGGAATGTAGAGAGGTTGTAGTGGAATGGAGGGTGTTTTGTCTCAGCACTGATCTAGTTTGTCCTTTGTTCTCTCTGATTGGCCCTTAGTGAGCTTACCTTTTAGGTGGTAATGATATCAAGGAGCCTTTGACTCCTTTATTACCTCGTCCCAGTTGTCAGTGTGAATGAGGGGCTTGTTCATTTTGTGTTTCAGCACAGGGAAAACACTCCTGAGTCGGAGCATTCTGTCCTCTTCATCTTAATGTGAATAGAAATGTGTTTATGTGCTCAAAGCTGCTTGCAGTGACTGAGCCAACAGGATTCATCTGCCCTCTGAGGCTAAACTCATCTAGACTCTCACAGGCTGCACAGACATGTCTGCACAGACTGGAAGAAAAAAACGTTCCCTTCATCTTTACGTATTGTCCCGTCCTATCTTTATCAGAATTAGGGACGGGTACCTTTCACCTTTGAATCGATTCGGTACCAATTCTCGGTACCTACGAATCGATACCGGTACTTAACGTATCAGTTTTCAATACTTTTTGAGTGTTTAATAATTAAATAAATCGCTTTTTATATTAAATATATTTATTTCTCAATATATAACAAGAAGTAACAAAAATCATGATAAATAACACACAACTGTTTGTATTTGATCACAGTGTTGTACAAAATTCTTCAATATAAAAACCTTTAACCAACTAGTGTTTTATAAATGATGCAAAAACTCTAACCAGCTCCTTCCTAACTTTGTCCTCTGGAATCACCATGATGAGGGGAACATGTTATTTCTTCTCTCAGATTATTTCCTCCCCTCCCTGCTGCTCATTTTTTCTTTCCCCCTCCTCACCTCTCCTGTCTTTATCTGACCCTTCAGAATACGGGAGGGTTTAATCTCCCCTACAAAAGGCTCCTCGACAGAAGCAGCAGACAGAGACGTGTTTCCAAATAAAATAATAAATTAAACTAATCTAAAACAGTGGACAAATACATACACTAAAGATCTCTGTCTATTCGGCAAATCACAATAAAGAACCGCACGGCGGGGGGGAGACTCAGAGGATGAGCCAATGACGCACAGTCCAGAGTTTGTAGCTCCCCTCACCCCCGAGCTGCTGCTATCCGGTCTACGCGCTGATCCAGCTGGATCGCCTACTCTGAGCGGCAGGAGCACGACCCGGTCCGGTTCTAATGATCCGACGAGGGCATGCACACACAAGCGTGCCCGCACACACACAGCTGCTCCTCTCTGACACACAGCATCGGAGACAATCAGCTGCGGTGAGATGCGGGCACGCAGCTCCTCCCGACTCGGAGGCTCCGACAAACATGCACGCGGCAACACGCATACAATTGTAGCACGTCCGAAACACGCACACAACATGCCTAACGCACGCGCAGCATCAGCAACAGCTTATCAGGCTGAATCGCTGTCTCACAAGTTCTCATTAATGACGGACAGGTATCGAAACGAGGCACCGTTTCAGATCACGTGAATCGGTCCAAGTTCGGTACCACGGAATTCGGACCATTCCTTAAAAATGACCATATGCGGATGCGATACCCATCCCTAATCAGAATGTTTCCCTATTTTTATCAGCTGTTGTGATGATGTTAGCAGAGTGATTGGTCATCCCTGTACTATTGGATTCACTGGTTGCCACTGACAACCATTTCTCATCATTAATGCTGTGCTGCCAGCTTCTGAGGGAAGGTTTTCCCAACTTTGGAGTCAAAGAAGACACCAGTTCCACCAGTTTAAGGCTATCAGTACACAGTAAAACGAGCAGTGTTATTGCAACACTTAAAGAGTCAATTTCAACACTGGGCCAGTGAACATATGGTCCTGCCCTGTGTAGTGTTAAAGTTACTCTCGCCTCAGTCTTACATTTTTAGTCAATTTTGCTCTGTCTAGAGTTGATTTGAGCTATAGATTAAAACTCAAGTAACACTGACCATTGTCGATCTGTTTTTACTCTACAAGATAAATAACACTCACGGTGTTATTTAAACATGACACTGCTACTTCTCTAGTGTTATTTGAAATCAACTCTCATAAATTACTCTTCATAAGTGTCAGATGTTTTTAGCTCTTTAGTGTAAATAAAATTATATTTCTAGACAGTGTTAATATTTAACTACTCCACTGTTATCCTAGAGAAGTTGAGATTACTTGTGAATTGAGCTAAACCACTTAAGTTTTTTCACCTCCTGAAAATAAACATATTAGATTTTACTAAAAGTCATTAGTTGATTGAAAAACCATCTTAAGCTAAACAAACATAAAGACATTCACACCTAATATTGTTTGTTAAAATAAATACTATTTTGATTTTGTAATAAATGCTTACAAAAAACTGTTTTAAAAAGGGATGAAATAAAGCATTTAAATGATCAGAAAAACATTTATTTTTTACAAAACAATTCAGGATTCTGCAGTCAAGTAAAATTTATGTCAGTCAAAAGACATAGAATAAATATATAAAATTGCAGCAACAGTTAAAGCCACTTTATTCGACTAGAATAAAAATCTACAGAATTAATAAAAATCTATTACATCCTGAAAACTGGACACATCCAGAAAAACATTAAAATAAACCTCATGACATGAGGTCACATTAAACAACATTTATCATGTAGTGCTGCTGCATTGAACTCTAATCACATGTAACCAATCAGAGCTACAGAACAGATTATCTCTGGTATCTGAAAAGTTCTCAAAGGAACCTGCATGTTTTAGTTAAACACTCCTTATGGTTCTGATTTTATTTAAGACTAATGGCTAAAGTTGTTGCACATTCAGGCATCAATATGTAGACAAAATACTTGTACTTAAACACAACTATTTAGGTAATAAATGAGTATCTGTATTTTAATGGTTGCATATTTGCTAGAGGAACAGGTAGTCTGTGTGACATCATCAACCTCCTGTCAGACACTGTTCACTCCTGGACTTTGGTCACATAGAAACATTAAAGTCATGATGTCACAGAAGAGCTGACTCAGCATTTCTCTACATCATGTTGCTGTTTCAGAGTGTCTGACCTTGGTTTCAGTTCACTGTGATCCAACATGAGAAGAACCTGTTAGATGAACTGGAACCTTAGTCACTAGAGTGGAGTTTATTCAGATCTTCATGTATTTATGGTTAATGATGTCAGCATAGTCTTTTATTTCCTGTCAGTCTTTTGGCTGATAAACACAAATGAATTCAGGAGCTAGCTGCTAAATGAATCAAAAAGCCATTATCATGACATGAACATGTTGTCTGCAGTTACTTCATTTCCCCACCTGACTGACCATAAATAAAACTTCAAATGGTTTAGATGTACCAGGTCAGCTGGATTCCACTGGAATATTTTCCTCCAATTATTTTCCTGTAATTATTTTATTAACTGTCACAGCCCAGTGATGAACTGGTTTCGGACATCAGCTGTTCTGTAGTTTGAGGTTACCTCTCAGTGATATTTGTACTTTAAAAGCTGCATTCAAGCCCATTCAGAGGCTGGTTTTATCTCTTGGGTTATTTATTCAAGTTTTAAAACCCACTGACTTGTAGAACATCTTCAGCAGATGGTCTTTGGGACAGCAGTTACTCAGAAGTTTTAAAGTAGATCCACTCATTCCCCCCACTGGAACACAGCACGTCTCTCCAGTGTAACCCGCAGCTAATGGTCTCCCCCCTGTGTAATAATGCACGTTTATTCAATCTCTTTAATTATTTAGAGCCAAATTAAGACAGAGTACAGCATGAGGCAAAAGCAGGGCAGTAGTTAAAACACTCCAGAACCATCTGCAGCTTGTTTCATATCAATCATCACCAGTGAACTGAATCCAGCAGACTAACTTCAGGTTCTTTACACATCTTCATCCATCGTTCTAATACCAGTAGAATAAATACATCTTGATGTTTGTAATGGTCAGAGCTACTTTCCAGGCTGTTTCTAGTTTTATTCTGTAGCTACTGGATCCCCTCGATGAGTTGTGATGAAACAAGATGTGTAAAAACTGGTTCACATGGGAGGATTTTCAGTTGGCTGATTTCAAATCATAAGAGACCACATGTGGTTATCACAAGTCACGGACCACGTTCTGCTCCTACAGTGTGTAGTCACACACACACACACACACACACACACACACACACACACACACACACACACACACACACACACACACACACACACAAANCCGTCCTCCTCGTGCTGTGCCTGTCAACTTGACCAGTGATGAATCCTCCACATCTAGTCACAGCGTGAGGCCAGGGCTTCCGGTCGCGTTACGCACAGAGATCAGTGCCCAAACTGGAGCGTTTGCGCTCTGTGCGTCCTGGTCCGCGCCTTTGGTTCGTTTCTGGCTCAAGACTCGACCTTCACGCCAGCTACAGCATCGCTGAGCTGAAGCTGATATTTTTAACTAGAGAGCTGGACGTCAGCTGGGCGCACAGATCACCATCCTGCCACTGAGGAACAAAGACCTGAATGGGTTTGGATCCAGATCTTGGTTTCCCCTCAGACCTGGTCTAAATGAAACCATGGTGAAACTGATGGGGTCCAGTCAGCATCACCTGGATTTACTGGTTTTATACAGTTTTAGATGAAACACTGAGTTCCTCAAACCCAGACCCTAACCCTATTTGAAAAGATAAACCAGAGCCAAACCCACACTGGTCTATAAACAATAGAGACCCTCATTGAAAACGAGGCAGAAGCCTCCAGATCAGACCGTGGGTCAGTCTGAACACTGCAAAAAATGATTCTCTCATCCAGGGTGTTTCCACATGTTGGAAATCTTTTATTATTAATATTTTAAAAGACAATAAAGTTTTGTGTACTTCTGCACAATTGTCTTAAGAAATATTTGTTTATCTTGTGTTTTGTAAAAGAGTTTTGAATAAATGTGAAGATTTTCAAATGTACTTGTAATTTTTCTTGCATGAAAACTTGGGGAAAAACATGCACTTGTTATTTATAGGAAATTATTTTAGCATTGTACTGGTCCGGCCCACTTGACATCTGATTTGTCTGCATGTGGCCCCTGAACCATAATGAGTTTGACACCCCTGGTAGTGGTCAGTGAGCTCACGTCCACAACACCTCTGTGTTTGGGTTTAACCGGCATAGATATACAAATGTAGACGCCTCATTAAGCACTGGAACCATTATCGAGGGCGTAAAGAGGCATCTGTGCATACATATGTCTATGTTCTCGTCTGCTGCTCTTCACAATGCGCATGCGCAGACTGACCAAGCGAACAGTGGTTTCTGTGACAACCGGTCAACCGCGCATGCGTCGTTGTAGCTGCTGTTGCCGTGTTTATTAGCTTAAACAAATGATGAGAGATTGAAGGTTTCATTTTCTGTTTGGCTTTTTTGATAATTAATAAAGCAATGGAAATTAATTTTGTAATTGTAATCATTTTATGTACGTAGACAACATTTGATTTAATTTGATTATATATGAGATTTGAGGTGAGCTCCATCCCTTTCAATTTGCATTATGATGCATAGAGAGAGGGGAACGTCTTTTTACTGAGCTATATTTACACTCAGGAATCTCAACATTTCATGTTCCGACCTCCATTAAAGACAGTACCACCACTTCTTGTTGTCCACTTCAAGCACTGATTCAGACTGAAACTCTCATCTCAGAAATATACATCATCAGATCTGACTGAAACTCCTGTCTGTGTCTGTGTTAAAGAGCATATTTTAAGTTCTTTTTTTATTATTATTATGATAAAACTCTGTCCAAAAATACTATTTGAAATGTTTATTGAGGGTATTTTGTTTTACAATACATTTTGTTAAACCATTTTTCTAGTCCAAAGTGCCCCTTTTTGCAAAGCTTCTAAAAACGCTTTTTTTTTTCATATGTGGACCTGTGACGTCAGCTAAGGGAGCTCCTAGCTAGGTGGCGCTGCTTACAGTGTTGTCAGATGTAGATAAATAAAGTATTTGTAGGGTAATTTAACACTCTGTACGATCAATAATCCCATAAATATGATCATTTGAGCCCTTTGTTGTGTGGAGTTTGTATAACAGATGCTTGTTTTAATCATTGTGTTAGATTTTTTAAAGCTAAACTACTTTAACATCTCAGACTGGCACCGCTCTAGTCTGCCAGCTGCCTGCTCGCTGTCGGCGATGAGTTGTTAGTTTTAGGTTAGAGCGCTCTTTAATCGAGTCTGTGTGTATTCATTTTAATAAAAAATGCTAAATTATTATGTTTATGAATGCCAATCGCCAGTCTGTCAGGACACTGAGTCAACAACGGGACGGCTTCCTTACCGGTACGGTGACTTCTGTTTGGAGACGAAAAACCCCGGCGGTCCTGGTCTAGTCCAGGACTGGATGTGATGGAGTCCCACATACCGACGAAAAACATTCAGTGTGACTCTAAACATGCGCCGTTACTTCGATCCATTCACCGGAACCGCTGTTAGCACGCAGCAGCTAACAGGAGCTAACGGGGAGACTTGAGTCTCGTTTCCATGCCAGGTTTGGTACGGTTCGTGGTGGGTCGTAATCCGGTACCGGTCCGCGATTTCATGAGAGCATTTCCTTCAGGTGTCTGACCCTCACCTGGCTGGCGGGGTACAGTAAATCCATGCCGCGATGCTCTCCAGAGGGGCTTCCCGTTCCCAGCGGGGCTACCAAGAGGGTCTTCACGGCGGGGTTTCCAGCCTGACCCGACACTGTTTCGGTCAGCCTCGAACCGTTTAGCTGCATCCTGTGAAACTTTTTATAAACTCTTTCATTTCTTAACAATCCACCT
>SSNR01000002.1:4164486-4187512 GCA_006937965.1 Callopanchax toddi | reverse complement strand
CACACACACACACACACACACACACACACACACACACACACACACACACACACACACACAAACACACAAACACACAAACACACACACACACAAAACACATCACACATGAACAGATTTCACACCCCAACATTCTCAGGTCAGATGTGAAATCTGACAGAACATCTGGAGATCAAATATGACTTCAGAGTAAACCAACATGACAGCTTTGATTTGATTATTGTAGCGGCCGGAAAGTCAAGGTCGACTGACCGACTGACCACTCTACACCATTCACACTTTCACCTTAAAGAGCATATATTAAGTTCTTTTTTTTTTTTAATTCTGATAAAACTCTGTCCAAAAATACTATTTGAAATGTTTATTAAGGGTATTTTGTTTTACAATACATTTTTTTAAACCATTTTTCTAGTCAAAAGTGCCGCTTTTTGCAAAGCTTCTAAAAACGCTTTTTTTTTCATATGTGGACCTGTGACGTCACCTAAGGGAGCTCCTAGCTAGGTGGCGCTGCTTACAGTGTTGTCAGATGTAGATAAATAAAGTATTTGTAGGGTAATTTAACACTCTGTACGATCAATAATCCCATAAATATGATCATTTGAGCCCTTTGTTGTGTGGAGTTTGTATAACAGATGCTTGTTTTAATCATTGTGTTAGATTTTTTAAAGCTAAACTACTTTAACATCTCAGACTGGCACCGCTCTAGTCTGCCAGCTGCCTGCTCGCTGTCGGCGATGAGTTGTTAGTTTTAGGTTAGAGCGCTCTTTAATCCAGTCGGTGTGAATTCATTTTAATAAAAAATGCTAAATTATTATGTTTATGAATGCCAATCGCCAGTCTGTCAGGACACTGAGTCAACAACGGGACGGCTTCCTTACCGGTACGGTGACTTCTGTTTGGAGACGAAAAACCCCGGCGGTCCTGGTCTAGTCCAGGACTGGATGTGATGGAGTCCCACATACCGATGAAAAACATTCAGTGTGACTCTAAACAGGCGCCGTTACTTCGATCCATTCACCGGAACCGCTGTTAGCACGCAGCAGCTAACAGGAGCTAACCGCTGTTAGCACGCAGCAGCTAACAGGAGCTAACGGGGAGACTTGAGTCTCGTTTCCATGCCAGGTTTGGTACGGTTCGTGGTGGGTCGTAGTTCGGTACCGATCAGCGATTTCATGAGAGCATTTCCTTCAGGTGTCTGACCCTCACCTGGCTGGCGGGGTACAGTAAATCCATGCGGCGATGCTCTCCAGAGGGGCTTCCCGTTCCCAGCGGCTCCCAAGAGGGGATTCCCAGCGGGGTTTCCAGCCTGACCCGACACTGTTTCGGTCAGCCTCGAACCGTTTAGCTGCATCCTGTGAAACTTTTTATAAACTCTTTCATTTCTTAACAATCCACCTAAACGCAGCTCAATGTTTGGAGCTCTGATGATCAAAACCTGGTGCTAAACGCTGGTATTTTACCCAGACCCAAGTGAGGAGGTGGGTCACGGTCTACAGCTGGACCGACAGGGTACAGCCTTACAGGACGGATTGTTTTTATCTTTTTTTTTTTTATCTTAATAAAATAACTGCTCACTATAGTAATAAAGTAATAAAATAACGGCACTCTGGGGGTTTGTTTTGCTCGTCACAAGTAGTGAATAGTGGATCAGTTTTCTATATAGAGAACGAACGGTCTCCCGGCACTGTCGTCACTTCCGGTTTGGTGAAAAAATTGACAATTCTCACAAAAACGAATCCAAGAGCCTAAATAAGCTGAATTTGTGTAAATTTTTATTCAGAAAAAGTTTCTATTATATTTCTCTAAACATTTGTTTAAGGAAGTGTCTAACTTAAAATATGCTCTTTAAGACAGAATCACTTTTAACCTGATTTTCTTCCCTTCAGCTCAAACCCATAACACAGAAACACAGCTGCAGACTGCAGTCTAAACAGTGCAGCCTGCTTCTCCCCTCAAGGACGGAGTCATACAGAATAATAAATTCCCTCAAACTGGACTTTTCTTTTTCTAATAATTAATGTTTTTTTCTACTGTATAACACTGAATTAATTTCCTTACAGGTGAAATTATCCAGAGTTGATTACTTAAAACTTCATCATTAGTTACATTACCTGGTAATGAGTTTAAATTAATTCTTCTGTCTTATTTCTCAGAATAAGTCAGTCAATAATATTAAGAGGTATATTCAATACATTTTTATTCATGCTAAGTCTAACCAAAAGTTTTCAACATGGATAATTTAAACATTAAATAATGGTTACAATACATCATTTTAATCCAAAAAAGGGTTTTAAATAAAGGCAACTGGACTTATTTGGTTCTTTGAAGACGTTTCGCTGCTCGTCCGAGTAGCTTTGTCAATTCTGTCTGTAGTAAAGGAGAGAGAATCTTATACACTGTGCTCATCTTCCTCTGTCTGTGACACACCTCCTTCTACCCCCTTTGAGGAGGGAGAAGTAGAGAGAAGTAGAAGGAGGTGTGTCACAGACAGAGGAAGATAAGCACAGTATATAAGATTCTCTCTCCTTGACTTCAGACAGAATTGACAAAGCTACTCGGACGAGCAGCGAAACATCTTCAAAAAACCAAATAAGTCCAGCTGCCTTTATTTAAAACCCTTTTTTGGATCATCATGACCTGGATGACTAAGAACCTTCACCAGCACATCATTTTAAACTTAAAGGGGTGGTTTTGTCAGAATCCATTTTTTTCAGGTCTTCATAGTTTCTAATAGGTCCCCCTGAGCCTGTCATGTAGGCCAAACATGAAAACTCTCCGTTCCCTGGTTATTAAAAAAAAAACAGAATTTCTAGAAACCGAAACTTAAAAATGCGAACGTGCATTTAATGATAATAATAATAATGCATCAGTTTTATATAGCGCTTTTCAGGTCACTCAAAGAAGCTTTACAGAGTTGCATTATTCATTCACACAGTCATTCTCACCGGTGGTGGTAAACTACGACTAACGTCTGTAGTCACAGCTGCCCTGGGGCAGACTGACAGAGGCGAGGCTGCCATTCTGCGCCATCGGCCCTTCTGACCACCACCAACATTCACACACAGTCACACTCACATTCACACAGGCAAGTTGGGTGAAGTGTCTTGCCCAAGGACACAACGACAATCTAACCCAGCCAGAGCTGGGGATTGAACCGGTGACCCTCCGGTTACCAGACTGGCCACTCTACCAACTGAGCTAATGCCGCCCGGTTTGACATCATAACGTGTATTCGTTGAGATAGTAATGCCTTTCGGTCTGCCCAAATATCTATGCGCCCAACTGCTAGCTTTTTCGTATTTTTTTTTCCATAAATCAACATTGCAGAACGCAGATGGGCTTGTGTTATTTGCAGAGATCAAACCTCACGAAACAGAACTGATACTTAATGCTTATATATATGAAAACAAAGCACATAGCTATACCTGGTGTGTGGCATAGCAGCTTTGTAACACTGTCTGCAAATCTGGAGGTTCTGAGTTCAAACTCCGGAGCTGTCTTTATTTATTTATTTATTTTTCTGCATGGAAGTTAATAAATTCTGTAGGTGCAGGTATTGCCTAACTTTGTAATATCTTTTGACTAATCTTGGCAAAATTATAACTTATTCTGAGTTATTTTGGTTAAGGCACACATAGTACTCGGAGCAGTGTGTGTGTGCGTGAGGTGAGCACAGCGGCCAGCATCTGAGTAAGGCGACCGTCGAGTTTCAGTTTCTCTTCGCCTTGGTGGAAAAACACAGCTGACTTTTGGCCGAAGGAGTTATACAGAATGTGGAAAGACTCAGCCTGCGTGTCGAGCCTCAGTATACAGAAGGCGGACTCGGAGTTCGGTGTGGACAGCAGCCCGCATGCGGGGAGGGAACGGCTGTTTGCTCGAGGCTGGCTGAACTTTTTTCAGGAGAAAATCTAAATTCAATTGTGAGTATTACCCATCTAATTTGTCCTTCGACCGTAACTTTATCCACATAAAGCCTAGCTGTCATGTTTACCATCACATTTAGTATCAAATACCTACAGCCAATCAGAAGCGAGTGCTGTGCATATCATTAATACTAATGAGAATCCCGTTGTTTCAAATTCAGGTGTCAGATGGGAAACTTCTAAAGCTTATATTATAAGCATCAAAGCTTCTTTCTTTATAAAAATTACACAGATAGCATTGAATTACACTAGAGAACAATGCAAAACTATAAAATAACCCAGAAAACCACTCCTTTAAATATTTCTATTTGATGAATTAATAAGGTTTACTTTGTTAATATTTTTCCATCCATCCATCCATTTTCTGTAGCCGCTTATTCCTCCACAGAGGGTCGCGGGGCAGCTGGTGCCTATCTCCAGCGGTCAAGGGGCGAGAGGCGGGGGACACCCTGGACGGGTCGCCAGTCCATCGCAGGGCCACACAGAGACGAACGAGACAAACAACCACGCACCCACTCACACCTAAGGACAATTTACCAGCCCAATTAGCCTGACAGTCATGTCTTTGGACTGTGGGAGGAAACCGGAGTACCCGGAGGAAACCCACGCACGCACGGGGAGAACATGCAAACTCCACGCAGAGAGGCCGCAGAGCCGGGATGCGAACCCACGACCTCCTTGCTGCGAGGCAACAGTGCTAACCAACTGCGCCACCAAGCAGCCTTAATATTTTTCCTTTAGAGAAAAGTCATGAATGATCATGTTATATATATTTTTTATATCTGGGTTAATAATGACAGTATTGAATTTAATCCATTTTATCAAATTAAAATTCTACTTATGATTTTAGAATAAACTCAAGTCTGGGCCTTGATTAAAAAAAAACACACCCTTCATCAGCCCTCAAAACTCCAAGTCTTGAGATGAGTCTTGAGTTGCTGAGAGAGTTATGTAGTCTGGAATTATGCAGAGAGAGACATTCCTGATGTTTGGGAAACTTCCTGTTCCAGTCATCCTGTTTTTGAATGAAAAAGAGATGATGATTAAAATGCATCTGACTTCTTCACCATGGGGCCTGCTGTCTGTCTGAACTACCCTTACTGGATCCCCGGTATCCAGGAATATCAGCTGATCCATCGGCAACGTCGTTCCCTGGAGGACACGACACTCCAAGTCTGGAGATCTCCACTTCAGCTTGTAGAGAAAACCTGCTCACAGCTGCCAGACCCACAGAACCGGTCAATGAGCTCAGTAAGGGCTCATCTTTTGATAAGAGAGGCACTTGGTAACTGAACTAAATTTAATCACATCTAAATTAAATCAAACTAAAAGTTAAATCCAGCCATATTAGTCTTTTAAAATCCAGACTTCAATTTTTACTAAAATTATAAATAAAACATCTAAAAACATTAGTCCAGCATGCTGGATATCCCTGATTTGTGATCAGGGAGGTCCTGACGTCCTTCCAGTGGACCAGAGTTCTCTTAACTCACAACAGGAACATCTGATAGGATCATCTTTAGAGACATTATGGTAATCAGGCACATCCTTAAGGTTGTTGGAAGAGGAGAAATGTGGCAAAAAGCAGCCTAATTATCTTGCCGTGTGAACTGGCCCTAAGGTTAATGAAACTGCTGTCAGTCTGAGAAGCTGTGTGTTCCATGGTTGATGTTGCTCTACAGCTGATCCAGTATGAAATGTGGCAAAGCAGCAATCTTTTCCTGTAATGGTTGATGGTAGTGGTGTGGAAATGGAACTCCCTGTGGTTTGTGTAAACATGGAATCAGCTGTGGCAGTCTGTATGACAGAAAAAGCAAACATGGATTTTATTTTATTGAGCAACAGTATTTCTGTTGGGTCGGGATCCGAACTGATCTGAACCAGAGGACAGCGTCGCCGGTGGCGGTAGCTTCAGCGTGCATCGGACACAACTGAGGGCTAAATGCAGAATGCATCTTTCCAGCGTGTCTCTCATTAGAGGAGCGTGGGGCAGAACTGTCCCGTGGCCGCGATCTAACAGCGATGACTCCGTGTTTAATCGGTAGATTATTCCATAGATTGTTTACTATGTCCTTGTTTTTTTTAGGCACAGTAAATGCACCATCAGTAAAATCTACGGGAGCCGAGTAGGCAGGTGGCACGCAGCCGCAGTTAGAAAACCTGGTGAGGAGATGAGCAGCATTAAGTGAATCTGGATGATTTCTGCTCTGTTAGTCAGTATTAGAGATACGATGTTGAAGTTATTTACACAATGCACAGAGTTAATGCTAGAAATGTTTATTAGAGGAGGTTTAACAAGTGTTTTTGTAAAATTACAGACAGAAAGTACTATTAATTAAAGGACGACCTGAGAAAAGGGCTTTGGTAATGGTTCACATCTCTTGTTTTATTTTTAAGAGGCACCTTTTTATTGGTTTATTAATTAATTGTTTTATATATATATATGTATATATATATATATATATATATATATATATATATATATATATATATATATATATGTATATGTGTATATATATATATGTATATGTGTATATATATATATGTATATGTGTATATATATATATATGTATATGTGTATATGTGTATATATATATATGTATATGTGTATATATATATATATATAGTAGTGCTGTCAGTCGATTAAAATAAATTAACTAATTAATCGCAAATTTGAAAGCAATGAATCGCGATTAATCGCATTTAATCGCTTCTTTTCAGAAAAATGAAATTACATGCAGTTTACAATGTCCAACCAAGAAATATGCCAAAATGTTTTTAAAAATCATTTTTAAAGCTTTTATAATTGATGAAAAAATGCATTTAAATTGCATTTCAGTTCAAAACAGTTGAAAAACAAAAATTCCTGGCTAAAACTGGACAGACCCTAAATACAGTACTTTATGAATCTATTTGTTTATTTTATGTACAATTTCAGAAGGGTACTGTTTTAAAATAATAATAAAAGATTTCCAACATGTGGAAACACTATGAGATAATCATTTTTTGCAGTGTTCAAACTGACCCACGGTCTACATCGTTTTCAGTGAGGGATCCGGGTCACTCAGGTCTCTATTGTTTAAAGACTAGTGTGGGAATGGGATCGCCTTAGTCCGGTACTGGTTTTACTTTTCAGATAGGGGTAGGGTCTGGGTTCGTACTGAACCGAACTGACACCTCCGTCCACTCGGACCTTGGTGTCAGACCGGGACTACTGGACCCGTAACACCTGCTGACTGCTGAACTGAACCGAACCGGACCGTACGGCGAGAAAGGAGCAGGAATAAACCTTAAAGGCTAGAGACCGTCCAGTTTCACCGCTTATTACTTTCGGTTTTCACGGTGGAAGGAGCGGAGAGTTGAGTTCGTCTACCGGGGAGAGACAGGTGAAGAGAGTGACCTGATAAGATCCAAGGAGCGGGTGGGAGGGAGGACACGGGCTGCGACGGGAGCTGCAGGAAATCTGATGCTGACAAGCGCTCCGCCTTGCTTCAAACACAAGTTGCGTTAATTTCGTTAATTTTTTTTATGCGTTATGTCTTCCAAATTAATTAACGCAATTAATGCGTTAAATCTGACAGCACTAATATATATATATATATGTATAAATTAAGGCTGCATGGTGGCGCAGTTGGTTAGCACTGTTGCCTCACAGCAAGGAGGTTGTGGGTTCGCGTCCCGGCTCTGCGGCCTCTCTGCGTGGAGTTTGCATGTTCTCCCCGTGCGTGCGTGGGTTTCCTCCGGGTACTCCGGTTTCCTCCCACAGTCCAAAGACATGACTGTCAGGCTAATTGGGCTGGTAAATTGTCCTTAGGTGTGAGTGGGTGTGTGGTTGTTTGTCTCGTTTGTCTCTGTGTGGCCCTGCGATGGACTGGCGACCCGTCCAGGGTGTACCCCGCCTCTCGCCCCTTGACCGCTGGAGTTAGGCACCAGCTGCCCCGCGACCCTCTGTGGAGGAATAAGCGGCTACAGAAAATGGATGGATGGATGGATGGATGTATAAATTAATTTATTTTTTGAATACACGGTGGGCGGCCCGTGGTGGCCTTCTCTACCACCGGGCTTAGCAAGTTTTCTGGGGGAAACCCTGCAAGGGCTCTAGGCAGGACACTGGACTTGAGTGAAGAAGACACAATAAAAAGTCAAACAATTATTTCTGATTAGTGTAAACTACACAGTAAAATAGGTCTAAATATAGCAGAATGTGGCTGTAAGACTAAATAAACACCAACAAGAGGGAAAAGCTGAGCTCTCCAGTACTGGCTTCCTGCTGAGTTTTAGGATTACTTCTGACAAAACGTTTAAAGCTCTTTATGGTCGGGATGCTGAGTGTACCTGCTGACATCCTGCCTACCTGTGGACTACTTGAGATCCTCCAGCAGGAAATGTGTAGCTGATCCCAACAACACGCCTACAGATTAAAGGGGACCAAACATAGACTCTTTGAAACCTCCTCTGAAGACTTTTCAGGGTTTCCTCTAAGATTTATTTAACTGTGGTGGTGGGCTGTCCTTCCCTCACCATGCACTCAACTTTTGTCTCCTTCACTCACACCTTCCACTACCTCAGCCTGTGTACTTGTCGACTATAATTTGGAAGTGTTAGAATTGTTTCAGTCACCAATATCACAAAAAGAATGTTAGGAGTATTCAAACATTACATGTGTCACAGTACAGATCAGAAGCACGTCATGTTTTCAGATGGCTCAGCTCTTAACTTGATGAAAAGTTGTCACTCATTATAGTTATTTTATATTCTTCACTCTGTTTGTGACTAGCCTAGCATACTCATCTCTCTGACTGACAACAGGAATATCTGGACCACAGCCAATGAAAGTGGAGGGGCCAGATCTGGCCCACAGGCCACGTTTCTGACCATCCTTCTTTCAAACAATTTTTTGATTAAAACACATTGGCAGTGCAAGTCAATGTGATGTTGTCCTCAGCATGAAGATCTGACTACAGATAATTCTAAGACTTGTATTTTGGCACCTCTGGCAGGCTGCCCCAATAACCTGCGGCAGCCATGTTGTGGTTTAATTCTCCCATCGTGCTCTTCTTTTATATGATGTTTTATTCCCACTCAGTCATGATTTATAGAAGCCTTTCCTCTTTTCTGTTTGTTTATTCATTCATGTAAAACATTTCTCTTCACTTCTATTTAAACAAAACAGTCTTTTCAAGTCTGTCCATTTTTAATAAAACTTGGACTCAAACATTTCCTTCTTTCGTTAGCAGCATCAAACAGTTCTGCTAATAATCACCCAGCCATAAAGAGCTTTAAACTATTGATACAAGGCTGATCAGACGTCATCAGTGAGTGCTGTCAACACTTGGTGCTTCTTCAGAGTGTGTTGGTTGTTTCTAATGCTAAAGTTGAAAACGGTCTGTTATTTCTTAATCTAAAAGCTCCAACGCGTAAAGGGTTAACTCAGTTCTGGGGCCTCATTTATAAAACTTGCTTACGCAAAAAAAGCAGCCTGAAAGTTGCGTAAGTCACTTTTTACACAAACTTTGGGATTTATGAAAGAAAACGTAACGGAAAAATGTGCGTAACTTTAAGCAAACTCTGGACCTTACGTAAGCACATTTTTGAGATGTGAAACCTGCAGAGCAGCTGGTGAGATGAAAAATGGTGAATTTAAGACACAGTTTCAGACTTGGAGACCCTCAAACACACACAGAACCAACAATTACCCCCATCCCGTCTCTGAACAGAATAAAAATGAGGATCTGAATGAATATGTCACGTTTTAGAATAATATGACATTATGTTCATACAGGCTGGGCAATATGGCCTAAAAATAACATCTCCGATTTTTAATTTATTTTATTCGATTTACGAATTTTTTCTGATTCCCCCCCCACAAGTACAAACGGCAGACAGCATGTCTTTGGCTGTGTGTAGGGCCCTATGATTTCCGCAATACTTAAAAAACGGATGGAATCACAGAAATCCCCAAACAAAATGGAATTCAGTATAAAACGCAGAATTCACATATCTGCAAATTAGTAAAGAAAATAATATTTTCCAAAGTGTTTTGCAGACAGGTTTGATCTGCAGACCACATGTGTCCCGAACCATAGAGGGTGATCTGTATGGATCACGGATCAATGATGATCTATTGCACCCCTAGTGAGAACACACATTAAAATAAAGAATCAAAAATCATAAAGAACAGTAATAATCTGTCAATAGACATCAGAACTCTCTGTTGGTCAAAAAGGCAACAGAGAAGATTGAATAAAAACACTAAACAAAGAAATCCACTTTGAACAGAGAAATGTTCTTAGATCCATCATGGAGGGTTCTTCCTCTCCCTCTGAAGAGGCTTCTTGTTTCCTGTCACCTTTTTGAACTTTATTTGAGCCTTTGTCTTGTTATCACTGTAGAATTTCAGCCAGTGAGAGAACCCCTGTCTCTGTGGTCGTCTGTTTCTGTCTGATTTAGGCTGATGAGTCTCTATCCCTCCTCTAGGTGTAGAACTGATCTGTTCTGAATGTGGTTCTTTTCTGTCATTTAAAGTATGGTGATGTTCTGAGGATGCCTTGAAGCCTGATACCTGACTAGTCTTCTTCCTTCCTGATATTTTCTTCCTCTAGATGCTAAAGCTTGCCCCAGTGGAGAGTTCATGTGTGCCAACCGTAAGTGCCTGGCCACCGTTTATGTGTGTGACGGTGATGACGACTGCGGTGACGGCAGTGATGAGCTGAAGTGCACCTCCCCTCTGAGCTGTGGGCCCAACCATCTCCGCTGTAACACCTCAGAATGCGTCCCACTTATGTGGAGCTGTGATGGAGACCCCGACTGCTCCGACAGTTCGGACGAAGGGCCGGAACGCTGCGGAGGTGACGGAGCACCGTTCCTCACCAACCGCAGGGCTAACTGTACTGCGGGCGAGTTTCGCTGTGCCAATGGGGAGTGTGTCCGTCTGACCTGGAAGTGTGATGGAGATCCAGACTGCAAGGACAAGTCTGATGAGTCGGACTGTCGTAAGTGTGTCTTTCCTTTACAGGCCCTAGCTCGTGTCTCTGTGTGCTGTTTTCTGCTTTATTTAGTTGAAGAGCATTTATACTGGTGTGTGTCCGTACAGGAAAATACTGCATGAACATGTTTCTGTTAAAGTGCTTGTGACTCCATATTTAAATCACTTTATATTAAACAGGTGTAATCTTTGATGCCTCTAGATTAGCGTTGCACCATTATAACTCAAAATACGCTGTAATTATTTCCTAACGAGCAACTCAGAGATCAGAAGAATGCGCCGCCTTCCGGTTCTGCTGGGTTTCTCCTTATTTGGCAGCCTGACACTTCTGCTGCAGTAGGGGGCAGTGCCGTCACGTGAAAGAGAAAGGAAACTGAAACTAAACACTACACGGTCTATGGGCAATGGCGGCGGCACTGCCTCGCTCCAGTTGTCGTGAACGTGCATGTGGGAGGAGAATTTACCATATAAGCAAGTCCGGATCACTATGACCTCATAGCGGGCTGGAGTGAAAAAAACGGTTTGAAACCTGGGTCTGAAATCTTGAAGAGCTTCTCACTGGCTGTACTAGGAGACCGATGGACGCCGTTTTTTGCTCTTTCTGGCAGGTTTAAGGTGAGAACTCAACGTTGCAACATGATAGATAAGTCAGAAAACATGGAAACCGATGTCATAGGCACTTTAATAAAGTTTATTTGAAAAAAAAAATCCTTCGCCAGCTCCCTAGCTCGGGAGCTACAGGTAGGCATAATTGGCATTTGAAGGAGTTTTTTGGAATTTGCCGATGACGTATTTTTCACGGATATCGGCCGATTTTAATCGGCGGACGATTAATCGGAACATCCCTAGACGTCAGGTTACGTTAGCTCGTCTAGTCATGTTCATAAACATCAGGTTTTGCTTAGCCCAACTTAAAATCTCCAAATCTAGCCAAGGACACGCTAGAAGCTGTTTTTAAATACATTTTTATTTAGCTTGTTTATTGAACTGAGTTTGATATGGTGGCCAAACAAGGTTGATAACAACTTCAGAAAAAGACAAACAGAAAGCTAGATGTCCATAGCGTAGAGAGGGACGAGCCATGATTAGATGTACAGTGGTCCCTCACTCTTTTGCTGTTCCCCGTTCGTGGCCTCGCTGTTTTGCTGTTTTTTAGTGCAATTTTGCATGTTTTTTTTTTACAGTGCATTGTGTTCTGTGTCCTAAGGAGATTGATTGCAGCGCTGACGCTGCTGCCTGTGTGTCACTGACATGGGGTGCAGTGCATCCTTACACTGGTGTAGGTACCAGATCTGCTCTGGGTGCACATCTGGTACCTACACTGAACCGCGGAGTGAGTCTGCAGCACAGAGGAAGGTGAGAAGCTCAGAGCAGCTCAGTAGGTGAAAACGGTGCTGTGGACTTCATACTGCGACCAAACACATCGTGTCCAGGCCGGATCTTTTAGACGCGATCAGTACATCAATTAAATCATTTATTCTACTATTCTGATGGTCTGGTACCAAATGACTAACGAGTGTTTAAACAACAGAGCAAAGGGTGAAAATGTTAATGCCTGTCAGAGAAAAGTGTATAAAGTGTGTAGTGAGGGGTTTTATAGTCTTAAAACATCTGGAATAATTGTAGAATATAAAGCTGACTACTTTGCAGATTTTGCCTATTGCGGGTTAATTTTAGAACATAACTCCTGTGATAAACGAGTGTAGTGTAATATAACCTGTTTTTATTGTTATAATACGAACACACTTCTGCAAGATCATTAGTTTAGTTTCTGTCGGTTTTACGGCTGAGCTATGCTGAGCTACCTTCACTAAACTAATTGTTATGCAGGAATACTTTAGGTTCTCTTTATTCAAAGTGAAGACTTACGTACGTTATACCTGGAAGTTATGAACCGGAAACAGGCTTAGACTACACCTATTTTATTAATAAACAGATTGAACGAACAGACAGATATGAGGTAGGCAGTTGCATCTTAAGGAGTTCTTCTGATGTTATTAAGCTGAGAGTTAATGACGAGATCCCGTGTGATATAAAATATATCTAGGGAGTTTGGAACTAGTTATGAGGGGAGCTGAGACTAAGTTGACAGGAGTGTTATTTATCAAGAGCCTCAGGTTTACCAGATCAGAGTTGATACCTACTGAGGCCGCTCCAGGACCGCCTTGGCGTGAGGTGGAGGTTCGTCTGTAGGCTGGTTACCCTGACGGTCCTCGGATTGTCCCAGGTGGCCGTGAGGCCACCCAAGGCACGGAAGCGTCCGATGAGTTGGCTCAGCAGCTCCATGATCAGCTGGGAGAGGAGGCTAACAGGTTCTTCCCCATGGCTGGCGAAACAGAAGCAGACGGATGGTGTCTAGCTTCGAGCTGGGGAAATGTCATCGACCTGTTGTTTCCAGTACCCCACCTGACTTCAACCTGTCTAACCACTTCTCTGTACTGGCTGGGGAAGAATCAGCTGCAATCTCTGAGCCCCTTCCTCCCATTCAATCACCACAGCCTGTGGAGGGAGGTGAGGAGGACAGAGGATCAGCAGGTGGAGCAGCAGCCGTGTGTCTGGAGCCTGTAGTTCGTAAGAAACAGCCTCCACCATCTCTCCACCCCCGGACCTCAACTTCTACTGCCCGACGCAAAACACTGAAGGAAGCTGTGCGTCGACACTCCGCTGGACCTCCTGCCCTGGCTCAGGAGCAGGGCCCCTCCAGCTCCAGCCCTCCAGTTCCTCGGCCCCGCAGGATCACAAACCCAGAAAGATCAAACCCAGAACCCTCTTCGCCTCATCCACTGTTCTCCCCAACCACTCTGCTGGTTGGCTCCGTCCCCTCCATCTTTAAACCCATTATTATTGTTGGGTTCATGTTATTGAACCCATCCTTAAAAAACCCAGTCTGGACTCCTCTCAGCCAAATAACTACAGGCCCATTTCCAAACTGAGCTATATCTCTAAACTCTTAGAAAGAGTTGTGGCTGATCAGCTGGTCTCTTTTCTGGAACAACACAACATTTTTGATAAATTCCAATCTGGTTTCCGTAAAAAACATTCAACAGAAACAGCTTTACTCAAAGTATCCAGTGACATCATGATGGCAGCAGACTCCGGGGAGTTTACAGTCTTAGTTTTGTTGGACCTTTCTGTTGATCACAGCACCTTAATGAACAGACTCCGTGACTTGGTGGGATCTCTGGAGCAGTTTTAGACTGGTTCAGATCGTACCTCTCAAACAGAAGTTTCAGTGTCCATATAAACATCATGATGTCAGATACTACAGATCTGTTCTGTGGGGTACCCCAAGGCTCTGTTCTGGGTCCACTCCTGTTTTTACTATATATCCATTCTCTTGGACAGATCATTAGTAGATGTCACAATGTCTCCTACCACCTTTATGCAGATGACATTCAGCTGTACTGCTCCTTCAAGGACTCAGAGTTCTACAAACTGTCTGAACTACTGGAGTGTCTGTCAGCTACTAACTGGTTAGAAAAGAACTTCCTTCAGTTAAACCCTGAAAAGACTGAATGTCTGATTGTTGCCCCTGATAGGATGGTCCCTCTGATCAGTCAACATATTGGACATTTAAGTTCTGCTGTAAAGTCAAACCTGAGGAATCTGGGTGTTATTTTCGAACAATCAATGTCTCTTGAAGGTCACTCAAAACAGCTGGTCAGAAACTGTTTTTATCATCTGAGAAATATTTCCAAACTGAGAAAGTTGGTGTCAAAACCTGAACTGGAAATGGTTCTTCATGCTTTTATCTCCTCCCGTCTAGATTACTGTAACACACTTTTCACATGTTTGAACCAAAAAGCACTGGACCGCCTTCAGCTGGTCCAGAACTCTGCAGCGAGGCTCCTCACTGGAGCAAACAGGAAAGATCACATCACTCCTATTCTGAGGTCTCTGCACTGGTTACCTGTTAAATGTAGAGTTCATTTTAAAATCCTGACTAACTTTCAGGGCCCTACATGGTCAAGCTCCTCTTTATGTTACTGAACTGATAAAGCCGTACGCTCCAACCCGAGCTCTCAGGTCCACAGACCAGAATCTCCTAACAGTTCCAAGGACCAGATTTAAAAGTCGAGGTGATCGCTCCTTCCAGTCTGTTGCACCTCGACTTTGGAATGACCTTCCTTTAGTTTTACACTGTATAGACAGTCTGGACTCCTTTAAAAAGCAGCTGAAGACCCAATTATTCAAAACTGCTTTTAAATAACTCTTTTGTGTTCTCTTGTTGTTGTTTAATGATTTTGATTTGTAATGATATTTTGTTTGTTTTATTAATTTTATTTGTTTTATCATGCTTGATTCTGTTTTCTGTGAAGCACTTTGTGATTTTTTCTGTGAAAGGTGCTATATAAATAAACTTTACTTACTTACTTACTTACTTACTTACTAAAGGGCAATTGTAAAAAAAAAAAAAAAAAGTATTTGGCCATAAAATAACTTAAATTAATTTTGTTGTATAAAATTGTAAAAAATCGAAAATCGTGAATCGAATCGAATCGTGGCTTGAGTGAATCGTTACATCCCTATCAAACTGCATCTTTTACATTAAAGAGAAACTGGTTTCTGGTCCCCTCTCCCTGACTCTGGTGTACAGACACACATTCATGTCTCAGTGACAAATTCTTCACCATATAAACTGAACTTCATAAAAGAAAACAAACACCATTGGTGGGATTCAGTACTTGTGTGTCAGACAGCAGCAGCCCTGTTTTGGTGACGTTTGATGTAGTGATAAGACTAACTCACCTCCTGGTCGTATATAATGTGTTTTAGTGGAGTTATACGAGCACGCTGATGATGAAAAGCTTGTCTGCTTGGGGTCGTATTGAATTCTGCTGCAGCCACCATCTTTGGGTTACTATATTGAAAATCATTCATCATGCTCAGGCTGTCTCCTATGGAGATAAAACAGTCTCAGTATATCTGTGCGTGTGTACTACTTGATTTGTAACTTGTGTTAACCTGTTGGTGTGTAGCTTTGGGTAGTTGTAGCTGTACAACATGATTTGTAAACCATAAATTACATTTTGTGTTTAACTTTGTGTACTTGTAAATGTGTGTTTAAATGCACACACAAATATCAACAAATCATAATTACAAAAAAAAATTAAGTACACACAATTAGAAATTAAACAAACATTTTAATTCCACACACAGATTTTTTACCTTCAATCTCTCAATCTGTTAATTACACCTACAAATAGTTAAATACATGTGTACAAATCACCTGTTACACACAGACAAAACTACATTTACACACAAATCAGTTTCCAAGTGCACAAAGGGGTTTTGAGACTCCTTTCACGCTTCCGGGAGCTCCACAGATTTGTGTGTAAGTGGTGCGTTTAAATGCTGGTGGAAAGCTGGGTCATTTGAATTTTCTTCAGAGTCTAGTGTTATTTCTTTCAATACCTTTTGCCAGAGTGGCATATACATTTTTCTGTGGAATAAATAATATCTCAGCACACCGTAGTTCTAACACATATATCTTTATTTACTTGTTGTTATTGTATAATTGTTTATATAGACATATATGCATGTATAAGTCGTAAACATTTATTTAAACAGTTTCTCTCCATAGACTCCTCTGTGTTCAGCAGCACCAAATACAAGGAATATAACGACAAATCATAACTCTCATTTCATGTCTGCACATCACTTTTCACATTCACTTTTTGCCACCTCAGTTTTTCAATTTGAAATGCAAAAAGGTAAAATAGTGAAGCAGTGCTTAATTAGAAAGGTGTAGCAGCTGTTTTGAGGCTGTTTCTTGTTTCATTGGTGTGTGTGTGTGTGTGTGCGTGCCTCCTCCAGCTCTGCTGACGTGTCGACCAGATGAGTTCCAGTGTGGTGATGGTTCATGTATCCACGGCACCAAACAGTGTAACAAGGTCCATGACTGTCCTGACCACAGCGATGAGTCTGGCTGTGTCAACGGTGGGTTTCAGAACACTTCACCCTTCTGCCTGTTTACGTATCATGCTGTTTCTTCAGTTTCTTTATTTGAAATGCTTTACGACCAGGGCTGTTGTGTAGGTAAGGTTTAGTTGGAACATTGTTAATTGGTGTTTGGTTAACTGCTTCTGTAACCAAACATTAGAGAGCAACACAAGTTTTAGTTTCAGTTCGTTACTTCAGTGTTTCTGGATCTTTTTTTGCTCTAACACACTTTGGTCATCTCCTGGTCTGAACCCTGGCTGATGGACACCCATTCTTCAGCATCAGTACAGTTTTGTCCGCCTGCCTCTTGAGGATCTACTAGGGATGCATGTTCATCCAAAGTTTGTTTAACCGGCTATTGAAGCTCAAAACGCTTAATAACCGTAAACTTACGCAGCCGCCCGTAACCCCCCACCCACCCACCTCACCCCCGCCGCTGCATCTTTCCCCTGATCTATAAATAACAAATGCTTTTTCATCCACTCTTTAGTATGATTTGGATGCCCAGCCAAGTAGCACACTCGTTTCAACTTTCATAAACAGAGTGATGTGAGTGGAACAAGAGGGAGGAAATGTCCGACCGTCAGGACCTGCTGCACAGCGCTGCCTGTCTGCATTCTGGAGGCCACACTTTTTTAAACACAGGTTTCCTTGCTATGAACTAAATAATCACATTGACATTTCTTTTTACTAAACAAATTACTCTTAACAGGTACTAAGCCATTGTAGAAACGTAAATGATGTGTGAAATTTACATACCTTGAAATGAACAAATTTGAACAGCAACAACATTTTGAGTTGAAAAAAACCCAAATTACTTTAGAATTAGTCCATCATTAGGTATAAAATGCTCCACACTGTGCTTTCTTCAGGAACTTGACGAGCTCATCTATGGTTTCGGGTAAACACATTTTGATAGCGGTGCTCACGTGCCCTCTACTGTCATTACACACACACGACATAAAATGCAATTAACCGGGCAAAAATATGACACTCGGTTACGTCAATAACCCGTTAACTATGTGCATCCCTAGGATCTACACTAGTTCTCAGCGGACATCAACATGGTTGGGTCCAGGTCTGGGAAACTCCCCAAACCTGGACCCAACATGTTGATGTTTTTTCCTGAGTCACTCAGTTCTGAGCTCGGTGCTCCATCATTCTGGAACAGACATTATCCATTACCAGAACTGCTGTTGGGTGGCTGGAGGAGTTCCTCTGCGAGGTTGTTTAGGAACCATTCTTATTCATGGCTGTGTTTTAAATCCTGACTTTATCTTTAAGGGTACCGTATTTTCCGGACTATACGTCACTCCGGAGTATATGTCGCACCGGCCCAAAAATGCATAATAAAGAAGAAAAAAACATATATAAGTCGCACTGGACTATAAGTCGCATTTTTGGAGGAAATTTTATTTGATAAAATGCAAGACTAAGAACGGGTATTTCATATTATTAGCCGTTTTCATAAAACAATGCCGGCAATTGCCGAAAAGCCGAGCCGGTATCTGGGAGCCCGTCGTTCATAAGGGTCCAGACTGCGCCTTAAAGTTGCGCAATCATGTGCTTTGACAAAAGATTGCTCACTGGCGGTAAAAAAAAGGATTACGGGGGCGGTCTTCACGCTGTTAACGTGCCGGGTTACAGAGACATGAGACCGAAGTAAACAGACAGGCTGCTTCTGCTGCTGCTCATAACGCCAGAAGCACCCAGATCTCCGCTGAGTTACTAATGCATAACAGCTGTCCGGTGTTTACCTGATTTTTAAATACTTTTCGAGTCGGGGGTCAGCTCTCCTTTGCTACGTTATTAACAACACCTCCCTCTGTTGTGATCTTCATTCACATGTCTGGCGCTGTGGTAATATTACAACTAAGCATGGCGGCTGATTGGTACACAGGCCTACAGCGCCATCTAGCGGTTTTAAAGCAGCGTGAAAGTGAATAAAACGTGAAATTCTATACTTTGGTGTATAAGTCACAGGATCCGCCAAACTATGAAAAAAAAAGTGTGACTTATTGTCCAGAAAATACGGTACTTTATATTACTGGGGCATTAAGCCCTCTGGTCCTCAAACCAGACCTAGTTCTGTTCCAGAGACCAGATGGAAATGATATTTTCCAGTTTTTAGCTGTGGTTATTGTGAGGTATTTAACCTAACCCTAACATTATTAAACATAATACAATAACCTCTATTAAGGAGCTAAGCCCCAGCTAGAGTTCTGATGTGTTTCTGACTGAAAGCCTTGTTTCTTGGTTCATGGTGACTCGATTTGTACTGCTGCTTTATGTGGACTCTGAATTTGTTTGATACTTGAAGCAGTTAAACCAGTTTTTCTGAAGCAGCTGCTTTTTGCTCTGCCTGTTTCTGACAGCCACCAAATGTGAAGGACCCCTGAAGTTCCAGTGTAAGAATGGAGAGTGTATCGACAGCTCCAAGGTGTGCGACTCTGTCAAGGACTGTAAGGACCGATCTGATGAGCCCAAAAGAGAGTGTGGTAAGGAGGCTTCTCTAAACTCATCAACAAAATGTTCACTCATTATATTCAGGCTGCTCAGAAGCAACATATTTATTCCTCGATATTAAGAAGTGAAGCGCAGCTGCTGAATGAT
This sequence comes from Callopanchax toddi, assembly GCA_006937965.1. Taxonomy (NCBI): domain Eukaryota; kingdom Metazoa; phylum Chordata; class Actinopteri; order Cyprinodontiformes; family Nothobranchiidae; genus Callopanchax; species Callopanchax toddi. Next base: position 4,168,051 of record SSNR01000002.1, on the reverse strand, counting down.
GGAGTCTGCTGTTGTATCAGTTTTAGGGCTGTTTTCCCAAAGTTCATGGTCATTTATTAAAGCCACACTGTGGAGGATTAAATCAAGAGAGCAGTTTTAGAATCTAACGTCCAAAGGCTCTTCCTCAAAACACCTCGACACGTGCGTGCACACGGCGCATTATGTTGCGGGTAGAGCTGGGTACCATAACACGGTTCTACTGTGGTACCGACCGAAAACCTTCGGTAGGTAGTAATACCGAAAAAAAAATTTTTTTCCCGATACTACGTTTCAGTACTTTTACAATAAAATGTCCCTTTAAATGCGTCACTCCAGCCTCGCTCTGATCGGCGCACACACAGGCTGAGTGACACACACAGCCCCTCCCTCTCCTCTCCTCTCCTCTCAACAGTTACGGCAAAAAAAAAAACAAATAAAGGCAGACCCGAGTCCGCGAGCTGCGACCCGGGTCTGGATAAGCGGAGGTAGACGAAGCGAGACCATCCTCTCTTGTTTAAAGACTCTCGTTGGTACCGACCGGACCGTCAGAACGGCAGATTAAAAAGATCAGACCAGAACACCGTGTTTGTTCAGAGTAACCCTGCAGCTCCGTTTTCACCTGCTGAGGTGTCGGAGCTGCAACCTCCTCAGGACGACACAGAACACATGCGCTGTTTTTTTAATTGCATTTTAAAAATCTGCGAGGCCACGAGACGTACTTGTTTTATTTAGGAGGATTTACCTTTCATTAGAGACCATGGGCTCTGTTATCAGCAACGATGTGGAGGGTTTTCCTCCTCTGGTTCAGTTTTTCCTGTGCCCCCATCCTGGCACCTCCAGAGTAACACTAGTTTCTGGTCGACCTGAATCCGTGTACTCTTTATTAGCAAAAAGGGAATAATGAAATAATGAAAACGGATCCGTTTTCCTGTATTTCTGATTGTTTTTCCATAACAAAAACCAAATAACTTAAATCTGGATATTCAGTTTCCCTTTCAGAAACAAAACAACAAAAGAAAGAGTTCATGGATTGTATGACAGCCTTAGTTAGTTCCAGAGGGAAGAGATAAATAAATAATAATAATAAATGCATCAATATGCCATAAAACATTTTTTTTTTTGTTTAATAAAAAAAAAAAACTTTAAGTACCGGTACTTGTTATTTTCTCTAAGAATTATACATATAGGTATCGAAAACCAGGTATCGTTAAAGTAGTAGTATCGAAAAATATTTAACAATACCCAGCCCTAGTTGCGGGCATAAACTGTACCGCTCAGTGTGTAGGGTTTAATCACTCACAGTTCACAATCTTATTCCAACACTACGAGGCTCTGATGAGCCCTCTCTGTCCCTGCTGCTTCTGATATTAGCTCTGTTAGCAGAGAGCTGCTGCTGGACTCTGAAGCTGAACTTGACTCGGCCCTGGATGAACTTTCTGACCAAAATAAATGCGTAACCCTGTTAAGTCTTGCCATTCTGTGAGGTGAAAGGTTTAAAAATAAAAATAAATCCGTCTTTAGCTGGGAAATGGGTAGGTTTTTAGTAGAAATGAGCCCCCCTCTCTCTGTGACATGCTAGACCCTCCTCGGCAGAGACTATCCTCCCTGGCTGCACCTCGGCATTGGTGGTGCCTTTCTCCAGTGGCGTGCTGGGGTGTCTCGGGGTCTAGGGCTGGGTGCTGGGGGCATCTGCCTGCTCTTCTTCCTGTGGCTGCCTGGTGGGATCTGGGCCCCCGGGGGTGGTCGGGCCTCTGCTGGGGCTGGTTCGCTCCTGGGTCTCGGGTCTCTGGTTCCAGCTAGATCTACCCTGGATGGCCGGCTGCAGGCGGTGCCTGTGAGCTCCTGGCCGCGGCCCCCCAGGGGCTCTAGCGCGGCCACTGCCGGGGGGCCCACGTGGGGTGAGCCTCTGCGCCTTCTGGGGGAGAGTTTAGCAACTGCCCTGACGGCGGTCTCCCTGGGGTGTCCGTGCCCTGGGTGACCTCTGGACGTCTGGGGCCTGGACCTCCTCCGCGTCCTCCGTGGGCCTTGGGGGCGGGTCTGTGGCTCCTCGAACTTATTATTGAATGTTTCAATAGAGAAACCTTACATAAACAAGCGCACATGTATACACACAGGTGATCACAAGGTGCTCACATAAAGACGGACTCAGGTGTTTTCAGACACATTGACTGGGGCTGTGGTTGACACTGAACTCTCTTGAACTGGTGTATACGTATACATTTGAAGAATATCACAACTGTTGTATATTCATATGCTGTTTGTTGCTGTTGTATATTTTCTCCCAGTTTTGTTTGCTTGTTTGTTTGTGCTTTATTTACAGGTCTAGAAGTGGACTCTTCACGTCTCTTGTTCTCTTCTTTTTCTGTTTACTTTCTCCCCCATCCCTCTTTCTGTACCCTTCCCTTCACTTTCAGGCTCCGTGTCCAATCAACCATAAAAACATTCTAATAAAGATTTTGGGGGTTATATTTAAACAAAAATCAGGAGGAGTTTTATAGCAGTGGCTGTAACCTCTCACCTGAAACAGCAACACTGTTGGGCTTGTTTTTGGCACTCAGACATTATTCTGTTTGCTCCACAGCCGGACAGGACACGGGGTTAAAAAAAAAAAAAAAAAAGAAAGAAATGAGCTGTGAGTCCTCAGTGAGACGGCAAACGGAGAAACACACGGAGCGTCCTGTACGAGAGCGCCCCCTACTGCTACAGGTTTGCTCGATGCGCGTGCATGTTGAGAGAATGCAGAAATTTGAATTTCATTGGCTGAAAAATGTCGGTGGCCAGAAATAATGCAAAGGGGTCTCTAGGAGGAAGGAGGGTCTTCATCAGAATGACAGATGTTGTGGAACTCAACCCATAGATCATAGTTTAGACCTGAAATATCATTTAAAACATTTAGAAAACTTTGATACATAGAAAAATGCTCCTCCTATCAGCTTTAAGGTATTTAATCTTTGTGGATTTTGTTGTAAAATCATCTTTAAGTTTATTTAAGGAATGTGGGTCAGATGGGTCCTGATCAGGACCTTGTTTTTATTGATCTGTATCAGTAGCTGGCCTCACTCGTGTTTTAGAAGGAACTTCTGAACTGAAGATTTCCTGTAGACCAGGGATCGGCAACTGGCGGCCCGCGACCCACCTGTGTCCGGCCCGCCACGTGTTTCCCTGACTTAAATCGGCCCACAACCACGTGTCTACCAACGTTCTGTTTATTTACCTGAACCAGGTGTTTTTTTGTTTATTTATCTGATCCATGTGTTTCCCTGAGTTTGTGTTTATTTCTGACTGAGTAATTGTGCATGTCGTCATGCCCTTTTATCAGTAACATTTTAACACATAATGAAAATTTCATCAGGGCCAGGGATTGAACCCAGACTCTCTTGCTCTGAAGTCAGTGTCACTACAGTGTCTGATAGGAAATCATTGAAGTTATAATGGTTATAACTTTTCTTTTTCAGCCTTTCAAGGCTGACACTATGAGAAAGAAGACTGAGTTACATTTAGATTTCAAACAGTTTAAACATCATCAGCTCTCTGCCTTTAAAGTCAGGTTCTATGTGTCTCATTACTTTAAGCACCAGCACCCCCA
>SSNR01000002.1:4124036-4164476 GCA_006937965.1 Callopanchax toddi | reverse complement strand
CCCCCCTGCGCGCCCCCCCCCCCACGCGCGCATTCCCCCCCCCGGCCCCGCGAAAACTCCTGGGAAAATGAATGTGGCCCTCAAAGGTTTTTAGTTGATGACCCCTGCTGTAGACACAGAGGCTTTCTGAATACTTAGATTTCAGATAAAAAATAGAAAATGCACTTTTTTCAAATCAGACATTATACTGCTAACATAATCAATGTTTACCTCAAAACACAATAAACCAGGTAAAGTTTTCTTTGCATTTCATGCAAGTGAAATCTGCTTCGATGCACCTACGTGTGTTAAGTTCCAGACCCCAATGGAGCCACAACACACACCCCATAATATACAGCATATATAGTGCATATATATATACATACATACTATATATGTACATATATAGTTTAATAAAATAAACTGATATTCAGGCTCAGTTGCTGGGACATGTGTAGAGCAACAAAACAAATATTAGTTCTGGTATTTAATGATGGTGACACTGAAATAAAGTGTGTGTGCATCTGTAGAGGCACCAGCATCCAGTGCATCCAGGGTTAGTTGTTGTTGGTCAGTGGGTTTGGAGCGAGAGCTGAAGAAACACATTACAGTTCTGATATTTAATAATGTAGCACAGTTTGGTCTTTACAGAGTCTTAGGGATACATTTAGCACACCCCGCTTATGTGCATTTTGACCGACAGGTAAAAAAAAAAATCCATTCATCGTCGATATTTTTACCGTCACTTATTAATTTTATCTATAGGCTATATATATTTCATATGCTTTACATTGATTAAACATATATTTAAAAAAAAATAATTCTGAAGGTGTGCCGGCTTTTATTTAGCCGTGGCGGTGCGCCACGGTCAATTGCATGTAGAGCAAACCCTGGAATATATATATATATATATATATATATATATATATATGTTTATAGTGGCGGCCCGTCAATAGGGGCGCTAGGGCACCGCCCCACCAGTCTCACCGGAGGAGGAGGAAGAAGAAGAATAAGATTAAAATCACAAAATAGTAAAAAAACATGAAAATCAAATGATCTATCCATTATATACTGTACACTGTAAGTGCTGTGTATAATCTGCATTTAGTTGTAGTTATAAAATGTTCTATCACTATTTTTTTACCGGACCGAAAGGTCATGTGATGTACTTCCTGTTTCTTTGGGGTCTTCTGCGCATGTCTTGGGCGCACAAATCTTTATCAATAGACCAATGCTTTGTTCTCTATAACTGGAGCATGCGCACTGAAACCCCCCTTCAATGCAAAGTGATGGAGAGCCATGGGGCGCTGAATTTAGAGTCCGAAGCGACCAGAGTCTCAGCTCAGATCAGGAAGTTGACCTGGAAGTTCTTCCTCATGGTGTTATTATGGAGGCAACAAAATGGATATTTATTGAAAGAATCCTTCTTGGCAGCTTGTGAAAAATGAGCCGTTTGATTCCATGGGTTCTGATTTAATCAACTCCATGGTGTGTGACTTTGTTTGTTTTTCTTTTTTATTTATTAACAATGTGTTTGTCGTGGATTTTTACTATTGAAAACGCCTATCAGCAATTGGCAGAGACCTATAAGTCCTTAAGTGGATTTATACTTTAAATAGCGACTTGTCCGCTGTCTACCACACTGGCCCCAGCTGCCCCTGCCCTCTCCGTCCCCACCACCTCATCTTGATGCCCAGCTGGTCCCTGCTCCTATGAACTCAGCCCTGATTTTAACAGTAACTCTCATATTGGACTTGGACCTTCTCAGACCTCTTTCATACCTGTCACTATCAGCAGAGAGTGGACTAAACATCATAACCCCAACAAATACAATCCTAATACTGTAGTCTCAAACAGTTACCAAAAGTCCCATTTCATCTAAATCATACAGTTGCTCCACCTCCAGTCACCATTAATATGGCTCTTTTAAATGTTCGCTCTCTACTGAACAAAACGTTTATAATCAACGACCTGATTTTAGATAATAATCTTGATTGTTTATTTTTAACAGAAACGTGGCTGAGTGCAGATGCAGCAGTTGTTCTCACAGAGGCCTCCCCACCTCATTTTAACTTCAGTTATTCTACAAGAAGTAGCAAGAGGGGAGGTGTTACAGCTTTTATAAGTTCATCAACGCTTTCTGCCAAACCTGTTTTAATTGAGTAAATTATTCAGTCAGATGAAAATATGTTGCTTTATTCCCTGCTCTAGTGATGAAAACTGATGTGTCAAAATGCGCCCCACCCCAAAAAAATTTCACCAGCCGCCACTGCATTTAATACAGTGGAACATTGTTTTTAGACAGTAAAAATGGTTGAAAACTACCTTTAAAAAGTACAGAGGACATGTCCCCCATCATGTCCATGTGTCTCAGTGATCTTTCAGTCCTTTACTTCTTAGCTCTCCAATGCCGTTATTCTGTCTCTGCCTGTTTTCTGCCTATTATCTTTTCTCTCCTCTTGTTAAAAAGATGGAATCAGTTCAGTTAAACTTCACTAAAACCTTAAAGGATTTGATCAATAATAGAAAATAAATGAAAACTTAGAGATGCACTCCACTCCTCTCCTGTCTCTCTCCTCCTCACTGCCTGTCTCCTTTACTGCAGAGGATTTAATAGGGGACATCATCTTTTTGCTCCGTGAGACACACATTGTGCCCCCAGATGTAATTCTTTCACTATTTACACGTTTCCGAGGCAGTAAGGGGCTTCTCTACCAACTCCACTTGGAGGCAGCTACATTTACAATGACTCGCTGCAGCAGCAGCGCCGACGGATGGTTTTAGGTTTCACGGTCAGCTTGGGCATGGTGATGCGTTTAATGGGGGAAAAAAGTTAAGGAAATCACAGCTTTTACCGAGAATAGACCCATCTTCGGTCAATACTTTGGATGGTTGTAAGTTACAACTCTGACAGCCAATGGTGGGGCAAGAAGGTACGGGTGGGGGGGGGGGGGGGGGGGGGGGCAATGCCCCCCTAATTGACCCTCTGACGCCGAGGCTGATTAGTGAGAGAGTTTCTGTTTTATAGAATAAAAAGCAGACATAGTGCCTCATAAAGGGACATTTCATCTGAGCAAATTAAATCTGAGTGTGAAAACTGGCAGACTGCAATGACCTCTGCCAGCGAAGGAAATCACCGGACCGAAACCAGTATTCCAGAGAACGTTTCTCCTCTCTTCCTCCCTCCTCTTGCTCCATCTCTTTCACCTCCAGCCCTGTCCTCAGCTCATTAAAAGCATGTCCACACACACCTAGCTCTCTGCTTGCTCAGCCGTTTACTCGCAAGATGTTCCACAGCTTAAACACACACAGAAATCACACAGAGACGTTGGTGTGTGATTCCTCTCTGCACCGAAACACACCACAGGCCGATGTGGCGTTATGTGCCTCGCTGGCCTTCTACCTTTGAAAAAAAAGACAATGCATTTCTCTCAGCACTCAGGCTAATGTTTTCCTCTCTCATTATGAATAATGACACATTATCACGGCACTGACCCATTCCTCAACACACCACTCGTTTCTTTCCCTGAGAAACATGGCAGTAGAGGTTGTTCACATCCAGATACAGTATTGACAGAAAGAGAGGACTGATTCATCTGGAGCAAAGGAGATGCATGTTTGTTCACCCACAAGGAAAAGAAAAGGGCCTCTAAATCTCTCCTTGGAATCAGAAAAGAGCAGTTCGTGTTTTCACACAAAGCCTCTCCTGGGGCTTCGGTCTAAGCCGCCCCACCCCCCAGCAGACAGGGACGAGTGAGATGTACTTCTTGTCTTTTCTTCCATCTGCAGTCTATTTTGAACTGACAGAATGAGAATAGCGGGTGCAGATCTGAGTGGAATATTTCTTTCGCTCATCCAGCTGAATCAGAGAGTTGAATTTAATAGTGACAGTGGCTCAGAGTGTGCTGGCAGAACACAAGGATCTGGTGGAAAAAATAACATTTACCTTCAGGTTATTACGAGCTCAACCTCCTCAGTGCTCTACATTTAAGTTGGGGATCATCCTTGGTCTCTGGAGCATCTCCATTCTTTTTTTTTACCCCGTGTCCTGTCCGGCTGTAGAGCAAACAGAATAGATGGCTGAGTGCCAGGAACAAGCCCAACAGTAGCCACGTTTCGACTATCAGGGTAAATCCTAGAGGGCGAAATTGACCAGGACAGGTCAGCTGGCTCGTTCCGCTCAGCGCTCGTGTTTCCATTACAGCCCCCACCTTTCCGGAACTTTTGTAAGACGTCAGCATCGACGTCACTGACAAGCGTAAAGGTGCCAACAGACAAGGAAGCGGAGAATAATAAGTAGATCAACAATGGACAAGAAGCGATGGTTGCTGCATATTTCGCTGTTTTTATACACAGTAATGGGAATGCCAAACAGAAGGATGAGTATACTTAAAGCGGCACTCCGGAGGATTTCATCAGGAGAGCAGTTTTTGAATCTAGCGTCCAAAGGCTCCTCCTCAAAACATCTCGACACGCGCGTCCGATCGCGTGTGCGTGCGTGCACACGGCGCATATACTTCGGACATGAACTGTACAGCTCAATGTGTAGGGTTTAATCACTCACAGTTCACAATTTTATTCCAACAATACTACGAGGGTCTGAAGAGCCATCTCTGTCCCTGCTGCTTCTGATATTAGCTCTGTTAGCAGAGAGCTGCTGCTGGACTCTGAAGCTGAACTTGACTCGGCCCTGGATGAACTTTCTGACCAAAATAAACGCATAATCCTGTCAAGCCTTGCCATTCTGTGAGGTGAAAGGTTTAAAAATAAAAATAAACCCGTCTTTAGCTGGGGAATGGGTAGGTTTTTAGTAGAAATGAGCCGTGAGTCCTCAGTGAACGGCTGAGACGGCAGAGAAACACACGGAGCGTCCTGTACGACAGCGCCCCCTACTGGTACAGGTTTGGTCGATGCGCGTGCATGTTCAGACAATGCAGAAATTTGAATTTCATTGGCTGAACAATGTCGGCAGCAAGAAATAATGGAAAGAGGTCTCTAGGAGGAAGGAGGGTCTTCATCAGAATGACAGATGTTGTGGAACTCAACCCATAGACCATAGTTTAGACCTGAAATATCATTTAAAACATTTAGAAAACTTTGATACAGAGAAAAATGCTCCAGAGAGCCGCTTTAATGACAAACTAATCCAACTTTGAAGACACGGTCATTTTGCAAGCTCCGACAACAACACACAGGTAATTTATCTCGGCGCGGTGTGCTTTCATCATTTTCTTTCATTCCACAACCAATCAGCACAAGTTAACCACATTTACCACTCCGCGAGTCTATCGGGCCGAACTGAGTACCTGCCCCTCATCAGGGACTTATCAGGAAACGGTCAGTGGACACAGTCGCGCGCCGCAAAGTTCCGGTAAATTTACCCTGAAGTTCCGACAGTGGAAACGGGCCTACTGTTTCTGTTTCAGGTGAGACATTACAGCCACTGCTATAATGCTCCACCTGACTTATATTTAAATATAACTTTAAAAATCTTTATTAAAATATTTTTATGGTTTGATTTGAATTCCAATGGACACGGAGCCTGAAAGGAAGGGGAAGGGTACAGAAAGAAGAGTGGGGGAGAAAGTAAACAGAAAAAGAAAAGAACAAGAGACATGAAGAGTCCACTTCTAGACCTGCAAATAAAGCACAAACAGACAAACAAAACAGGGATAAAAAATACAACAGCAACAAACAGCATATGAATATACAACAGCTGCGATATCCTTAAAATGTATACGTAATGACCAATTCAAGATAAGTTCAGTGTCAACCAAAGCCCCAGTCAGAGTAGGGTAGGTTGGACCAGAGGTTGCGCTAGACTTTTTTTCTTTGTTGTTTCTTTTGTTCTTCATTGTTGTTCAACTAGTACCGTATTTTCCAGAGTATAAGTCGCACCAGCCCAAAAATGCACAATAAAGTAGAAAAAAACACATATGTCGCATTTTTGAAGAAAATTTTATTTTACAAAATCCGAGACCAAGAACTGGTATTTCACATCATTAGCTGTTTTCATAAAACAATGCCGGCAATTTGCCGCAAAGCTGAGCCGGTATCTGGGAGCCTTTGGTCATTCTTAAGGTTTCAGACCGTGCCGGTAATGTTGCGCAATCATGTGCTTTAAACAAAAGATTACTCACTGGTGGTATGGGGCGGTCTTTGCGCTGTTGACGTGCAGGGTTACAGACACGTGAGACTGAAGTTTCCTTAGTAAACAAACAGGCGACTTCTGCTGCTTCTGCTCATAACGCCAGAAGCACCCGGATCGGTTTTAGGTGTGAAAGTGACAAACGTGAAATTAATCAAAATTATATACTTTGGTATATAAGTCGCAGGACCAGCCAAACTATGAAAAAAAGTGACTTATAGTCCGGAAAATACGGTAATAAAAATAATCTGAGCATTTTAAGTGGCTCTAGCACAGGGGTCACTAACAGGCGGACCGCGGTCCGGATCCGGACCCAGAGCCCAGAGCTCTGTCTGGACCCAGCAAATCCAGACCCGGTCCCTGGTCCTTAAGGAGCAGGCGTGTCCGAGGAGACACGCGAGCGCTAATGAGCAGGTTCGTCGCTCACTCGGAACCCGCGGACCTCGCCCTCCCCCTGTACATGGTTCGGAGCTCAGTCCCGGACCGGAGTCCTGGAGGCGAAGCCGAGCGCCAAGCGAGTGGCGCACCGCGGCAACTCCTTAGTTCGCTAAGTTCCCCCTACACCACGGTCGGGCAGCTCATCCCGCAGCTTCAGAAAGAGATCTACTGCTGCAGAATGGCGCCATGCACACTAGTGATGCGCGGGTCAGGGTCCTGCACATTTGAAAACTTCTGACCCGCCCCAAACCGCTCCGCATCGCTGCGTCTATTTTTTGAACCTGCCCCGATCCGTCTCATTAAAAACACGTTATAATGACTGAAAGCCTTTTATTGAGTCTGACGTCTAAAATAAAGGTTTTTAACCTTCTCTAAAATGTGCTTATGCAAAGTTTGCAGAGTACATCATTTCTCCGTTTTCTTTTATAAATCCTAAAGTTTGCGGAGAAAGTGACTGCCTTTGCGACCCGTTTTTTTTGTTTTGTTTTATAAGTTTTATATCAAATATAACAAATTATAAACATATTTATTTTATAAGTTTTATAAATGAGGCCACAGCGGTCGCAGAGCGAGAACCGGACGTCTCTCAGCGTCATTACACCTGCAGACGCTCTCACACGCACGCACAGACACACAATAACGGATAATTTAGCTGGAGGGATGTATTTTTTGGCTGATCTGGGAGCGCCCAACACCCTCACCCGCTGCAGAATTCTTCAAATTGGTTAAAGAAAGAGCTGGCACACTCATGCACCGGGTAGAGATGCTGGAGAGGAGAAGAAAGGAGGAGAGGAGGAGAAGCTCAGAGCAGGTAGACGAGCAATGATCCAGGCCATTGTCAGTAATCAGTTCATTCTGGTCAAAAACTGGACCAGAGTGTCAAAATAATGTTGACTTTTCTGCATCTGAACAGCAGAAGAAAAAAACCAAACCATTTTTCTCAAAAATTAACTTCAACCACAAACTAATTAATGGGGATCTTGTGCTCAGAGAATATATGTTTAAGTATTTAAATATAAATAATTATCTATCCATCCATCTATCTCCAAATAATTATTTATATATAAAAATACACACATACACACACACACACACATAAATAAATATATATATATATATATATATATATATATATATATATATATATATATATATATATATATATATATATATATATATATATATATGTGTGTGTGTGTGTGTGTGTGTGTGTGTGTGTGTGTGTGTGTGTGTGTAAGCAGGTTAAGGTGGCGCTGCCCCCGGACCGAGGACCAGGTCGCGAATGCTGATCTGGACCTTTGGCATATTTAGTTGAATACCCCTGCTCTAGCAGATGAAGATGTTTGGATTTGGTGAATGCTGTAATAATATATCTAAGGATGGGATTTTATTTTGAACTTACCAAAAATATAACATTACTGATCACATTCTTTGTAACAATCACAAATAACTGAAAGTATACATTTTTACTGTTCTTATGTTCTTTTATACAGTATTTTGTTGTTAGTAACACACATTGCACCAAAGTTCTCACTGTATTTTCAAGAGATTCAGATATTTTGGGCAGAGCAGGACGTTCTTTACAACAGTTTGACCCACTAAGCATATGGAAGCATATGTGAAAAGTAGAAATTCTGGAGGTTGTTCATGACTGTGTCTGTAAAGACTTTGTCAAATTAAATGTCCAACTCCCAAGTTCTCAGACGGTCCAGATGACAAGGTAACAGGTTTGCAGCCCTGGAACATCATTGTACGTTGGACCTGGAGGAATACATGTAAAATATATCTGAGGGGATTTTAATTAACATTATTTTCACATTATTTCATAAATTATAAACCACAAATTTGACCCACCTGGAGATAGCTGTGGTTATCACCTGTGGTTATCACTTGGTCATCACCTGTGACGTGGTGATGGCTTTACGTCTGATTTTAAGAACATCACATTTTGTCCCACCTCTTCCAACAAAACACGACCAACCTTATTATACTATGTAGATACTAATAAGCCTCAGAGCTTTTAAGATTGTTCATTGTCTCGCCGTCAGACGCAGCTGAGTTCAGGATGTAGCTACATGCTACTGTGTTAGCTTTGGCCAGATTTTAAGATTGTCCTCCCACCTCTATGTGGTAGGCAGAGGGATTGTAACGGTGTCCCATTTGAGCTGTGACAGCTGGTGTTCCCACATATTTTCAGTCTCTGAAAGCCCATAAAAAAAGATTAGCGTGAAGGAACCGCATAGTCTCAATGTAAACAAACACAGGACCGGAAGTCGGTCGCATTTTTTACGCAAAGGATCATGGGCCATAGGAATAAGATGGATAGTTTCAGCGCTATTATTGGTTTTATTTTGACAAGGCAGCTAAAACAAAATGGCTACTTCCAGTTGTTCTGGTTTTGTCTCAGAAACGAAAGAAAGGAGAAAATACACGGATTCGTGAGAGCTTTGGGCTTCAGTCAACAGCGGGACCCCGCCCCCCTCTCCCTTGTATTTTTTCAGCATTTCCTTGTTGCGGCGAGGCGAGCTTGCGAAGCGTTTACAGCGGTAGCCGTCAGAACCAAACATCAGCTGTTAGTGCTCATGTTGGGAGCCACGACTGAAAATTCCCGAGCCGAATTAAGGTCCCAGTCCAACACTGGTCACGGTAATACCGTATACTAGTGATGTCAGGGTTTTTATCGACCCGCGGGTCCTGCACATTTGAAAACTTCTGACCCGCCCCACATCTATGCTTTTATTTTTAGAACCCGACCCGCCTCATTAAAAACACGTTATAATATTGACTGAAAGCGCTTATATTTAGTCTGACAGTCTGCAAAATAAAAAAAGTTTTTTTTTACCGTCTCCAAAATGTGCTTATGCAAAGTTCAAAGTTTGCAGAGTACATAATTTCTCAGTCACGTTTTCTTTTATAAATCCTAGTTTGCGGAGAAAGTGACTCCCTTTCCGACCTGGTTTTTTGTATTATAAATTTTATATAAAATATAATAAATTATAAACATATATATTTATTTTATAAGTTTTATAAATGAGTCCACATCTGTTGCAGAGCGAGAACCGGACATCTCTCAGCCTGTCATTACAGCTGCATACACTCGCTGTCAGCGTGGTTCTGTCTGTGCGCACACACACATACACGCATGCACAGACACACACAATAACGGAAAATTTGGCTGGAGGCATGTATTTCTCGGCTGATTTGGGAGCGCCTTAGGATCCCCGGAGGAGCTGTCCAAGGGGGCTGGGGAGAGGGAAGCCTGGCAGGCTGTTGCACTCCCGATCCGACCTCGGACAAGTGGAGGAAAATGGATGGATGGAAGGAAGGACGGACGGACATTTTTCCGATAGCACAACCCCTGATTTGAACCTGCCCCAAACCGCCCCACACCGAATGCAAAAATGTATTGACCCTTACCCAACCCAACCCGTGGTCCCCGTGGGGTAAAAGACAACCTGCGCATCACTACCATATACCCCGGTAAAATGTGGAGGATGTTTGATGGTATTCAAATTTGGATACCGGCCAAGCCTAGTTTGGAGTCCAGTTGTATGTGTGTGTGCTCGCGGAGCAGATTGTGCGTGTCAACAAGCCTCCACAGCCTATGAACGCTACTCTGAGAGCTCCTTCAGAGCGCACTAGGACAGGAAGTGTAGTTAATCCACATCTGATTGTGGCCTGAGCACAATCAGGACCGTGAAAGCACCAGTTTGCAAAGACACGCTTGAGCAGCACTAGCAGACCAGTTCCTGTAGTTCTTCTGTTGCAGAGCACAGGACGTCTGGAACACAGGTCCGCGCACAGCACCTCAATCCAGGGGGGCCACCAGGGATCTTGGGCCCCATGAAAAAATATCAAGTTGGGCCCGGTGGCGGCTCCATAGGGGGCGCTGGGGCTCCGCCCTCCCTGATGTGAAGGGAGAACATTTTTTAAAATATATATAATATATATATGAGATATTGGCTGTTGTTCTCCATCATCAACGCTAGGTCTGATCTTTTATTGTGTTCAAGGTTATCGTATCACGTTTATTAATTAAAATTATCAGGAGATTTTGTTTCATTGACCTCTCTGGTGAATTCTTTCAAAATTACTGGGATTTTTGGTTTTTGTTCTTAAAGCTACATAAACAAACAGACCCTTATGAGATCTCCATAATTCAGTCAGCATCTAAACATCTGATTTCAAGGTATTTAGTGGAATGTTTTCTTTAGTTCCTTTAAAAATTATCTAATAGTAATCTCACAGTAATGTCTGTAACATTAACAGACTAAATAATAATGCTTCAACCTGCCCAGCATCCAACACAGACTGTAAGTTGTTACTGATTCATCTAATCATCATTGTGTGGAAAAATAATGTGTTTATCACAAAAAATAACCATTTATGTTTATTTGTAATAGTTCTGTATAATGTCATTATCCACATCACAGAATGCTGGCTTCTTTGCATCATGTTTAGGTGAAACTACTATTTGGGGGTATTTAACTTATTGCTAAGAACTTAATCTGCAATGTTGTGATGTGGAAAATAAAGTATTTTTAAGGTAAATTATGTAGAGAAAAATATATTAATGCTTTAATCTTGTCACCTGTATAAAAAAACAACAAATCCTTTATTGACAGTAACTTTGAGTCATGGAGGAGTTGGATCAGTCAGCTGAACATATCAGCAGGTTTCAACCATAAAACTATTTACAACATGATGAGTCTCTGAAAACAGCTGTCAGGTTAAAGGACAGCAAAACTCTGCTGAAGTCCTGACAGATAAATATGTTTTTTAGTGTTTGATTGACCGAAATTGAAGCTGAAACCATTGAGTCGCGCTGAGAAACAGCTGAAGCTGCGCGCTCTAGGAGCTGCATGCGCGCGCTCCCGTGATGAACTTTCACTTTATGACCAAACGCCTCTAACTCTCTGATAATGGATACACGTGTGTTAAAGTTGTTAGCGAGGTCCTGGAGAGAAGTGATGTCGACGGTTATACAGCTTCCCCGGTGCTGACAGGGACAAACACGGAGGTTCTGACGGGAGGTTGGTCTGCTCCAGCTCCGTGTTTCCTTCAGCCGAAGAGACGTGACTCGGGCGGACTGTACCATTTCATGCCGATATGAGGGGGGTTTCAAATAATTTTTTTAATAAATAAAGTAGTGACCTCTGATATACATTTTATGAAGACAAAAGGATTGTTTGCTTAATGTCTTAATTTGAACAAAAATACAGAGGAGTAAGGTACTTGTGATTTTTTAACTTAAAAAAATGTTTTTTTATTAGAGAGTTTTTTGGGCCCCCTAAAAGTCGTGGGCCCTTAGAATCTTCCTAACCATCCCCCCCTTTACGGCGCCCCTGCCTCAGTCTGCTGGGCTGCACGTTATTGGTGGAGACGCAGCACTCCTTGGATCGAGTGGGGATAATTCAGTGATTGCTGAATATTGGTGGGGACACGTCACCTCCGTCCATGCCAAATCTACCCCCATGACCGTCTGATGGCAGGCACACACACACACACACACACACACACACACACACACACACACACACACACACACACACACACACACACACACACACACACACACACACACACACACACACACACACACACAAACACAGGTGTGTAATTGTAATTCGTCAAATGACCGATGGCCTTCAGATCTTTCCATCAAAGTTTAATTAAAAAAAACATCAAATACGGAAAATGTTCCGTTAACACGACCCCTGGGTTGGACATGGTGACATCTATGATGTTTTTGTCCACTAGTGGTTAGATTAGAACACATTTAGAACCTGATAAAGACCAGGTCATTGTATTATGTTCTATAAAAGTCTAAGACTGAATGTGGGCCAACTTTCTTTTCCCCAGGACTCTAAGAGCAAAGCATAAGATGTCGTTTTATTCTGATTAACAATTTATCACAGTGTTGTTGTTTCTTCTCTGATCACCACATTTTGACCACTGTCTTCTCACGTTTGTCTCTCAGGGTTGAATGAGTGTATGATCAACAATGGTGGCTGCTCACATGTCTGCATGGACCGACCAATTGGCTTTGAGTGCCAGTGTCCCACCGGCTACCAGCTGCTGGATAAGAAGACATGTGGAGGTAAACAAACCTAAACCTCATTAGGGTAGAAGCAGACTGGCTGCTGACCATATGTGTATAATGCTTGTCTGTTTTTCTGCCCTCTCATCACTAACACCACCTCCACACATGAACATAGCCTGTCCTTCACACCCTCTCTGTTTTAACACTTCCCCGTCACACCCACGGGAAAAGGTGGCTGAAGAGAAGAAGGTCAGGAGAAGTTGACAAAGATGCACACTGCCTCTATATCCTTTGTTCTTGTGAACTGCCGACACAAATACGTGCTTCTCCAACACTACCAGTCATACATAAACATCAGTAGTCACCCATCCTGTGAGCCATATTGGTGGAAGACCTTTGGACATTTAAATATCAGAGTCTCAAGGGTGATTGATAACATCTCCTCCCTCTCCTTCCTGCAGACATTGATGAGTGTGAGAACCCTGATGCCTGCAGCCAGATATGCATCAACTATAAGGGGGATTTTAAATGTGAATGCTATGAAGGATACGAGATGGACCTTTTCACCAAGACCTGCAAGGCAGAAGGTGAGTTACAATGAATCAGGTGATTGAGATGATGAAAGTGGATCTGAAAAATACAGGAACTTCACACTATTGATTTAAGATCAAAGAGATCAAATGTGTAGTTGTAGTTGCTCTTAAATTGTTTTGTGTGTTTGTGTGTGTGTCTCCTCTGAAAGTCTAAAGCTGTGTTGCACTCTTGATAGCGACACATTCCGAGTTATTCTGCCGGCTCATTGGTGGAACCAATAGCTCTCCTGTTCCTGCAGCAGTGCCAGACCATCTGCTCCTCATAATCACAAACATCTTTCTGTAATTACATCCTTATCATTGTTTCACAGCTGTTTGCATATTTGACTGATCTGCTAAAACACAACAAGACAAACATCATCAAGGCAGTTGCTCAGTTTCTCCCAGGCCAAGTCTGTCTGCTGACTGCCACCATGTTAGATCTGGGTTTATGAGAGAACATTTAGAATCAGAATCAGAATTCTTTTTATTGCCAGAAAGACAGCGTCCTGTCAATCAGGAACTTGACTTGGTTACATAGTGAACCCGGGCTGCCATAAGGCGCCTGCCTTGCAGATGACAAGTGCATAACAGAGAGAAACATGTTTTATTAAGAGGGAAAGAGAGAAAGATAAAAAACTCAACAGTTCTCAGCTGTCCCAGTAGGGACTGCTAACGGTGGAAAAAAACCCCGCCGACAGTCACATGGGTAGAAAGAGAGAGAGGACATTTTGGTGGGGCGGGGGGACCTCCTGCGTCACTCGAGAGTTAGCGCGGCAGCGCCTGCGCGAATTCAAATGTTCAATTTTGCGTGGCGGCCGCCTCCAGCTAATTTTGTGCCGCCCCAGCCTGATTTCACTCTGCCCCCAGCTATGGATGTTATTTTAACTGCAGTTGCAGTGTTACACCACTATAGGGGCGCTGTATCAGCAGAGTGCACGAGAAAGCTCTAAAACAGCTGCAGAAAAAGATCAAAAATAGCTTTTCCCGCTAGTTGGTGCTATGTAGGGCTGGTTGTCACCGAAAGCCCACGAAAAACACGGTACCGACTTTGTTCGTTTTACTATGAAATCCCCTGTAAGTGACCCGCTTCATTTCATCACCGGTACTGCTGCACGGGTGGAGACACAGGTGAGATGTGGTCGCAGAGGAACAGACGAGCCCCTCCCCTCCCTTTCAAAACAGCGGAGTGAGTTTTGGGTTAAAAATTCAGAAAAACTCTAAGTTTGACTGCATTTTGGAAAGGTAAATAGGAACAGAGCAAAATGGAACATATGCTATGAGATTTGTGCCGCAAAAAACAGGAATTCCAGCAATTAGTCGAAGCCACGCATTGCAAATAACTTGCGAGCTGCAGCGCTGTGTTCAGTCTGACTCTGAGCTTCCAGCCTCTACTGTATCCGGAGGTGTGTGAGGGAAGAGACAGTGACGTAACAGAAAGTGGACTGAACCATTATTCACGTATTTAGAGGGGTGGTGGGTCTCAGAAAAAATCTGTAATCATTGTTAAAGTTAAATTAAGTCTCTCAACAACTTCATCACCCAGCTGGGTCAATTTCATAGCGATAAATTTTTTTTAAATAATAATAATAATAATAAAAGACTTAAAAAACTTTTAAAGCTTTTCCAAGCTTTTGAGGGCCTTCCCCCATCTCCAGTCCAACACTGCTGGTCATAAAGAAACTACAAAGTCTATTCAAAGAGGCAAAACTTTATTGACAAGTTTCATTCAATATATTCAGACATTCATTCCATATATTCAAGTTTAATTCCATATGTTCAGGCTTTTATTCAATATATTATTCATACTTCATTCAATATATTCAGACTTTATTCCATATATTCAGACTTTATGTAATATAAATATCTTAAATTCCTGAACGGCATGCCATATATATATATATATATATATATATATATATATATATATATATATATATACTGTCAGAGCTGAATGAGCCAAACACTAATGGAGTGAATCTCCTCTCCCATGAGTTCCTCCTACTAATACATTCAACCTGCTCAACAAACTAAACACTCATCCACATTCTTCATGCTAATGTTTGTTTGATGTTTTTATTTTTATTTAATAGATGTTTCAGTCTGTATGACAACAAATAACATATAATAACAAAACTCAATCATACAAACTGAGCGCAGACTGAAGACTATAAATAAACCTGTTCTAAATGTGTTCAAACTCCTGTAGAGGAAACACAACAGAAACACACTCTTACACAACACGTGCACTCCCAGGGCTAAACAGTATGAACTTGTTTATAACCATCATATATTATATTTTGAAGCATTTTGAGCATCAACAAAGAGGAGGACATTAGATTTACATCAGAACTCCAACATCATCATTTGATGTCTCCTCTGTTTTCAGTTTCCTGAATACCTTAAATTTAAGGTTTTTATGTTTAGTGACAGTTTGTTAACATCAAACCAGGTTTTGGGTTTATTTAGTCCAATAAACACAAATTCATTCAAGTCTTTACCTGAATAGAATAGATGTGCATCATTTGGAAAAATTCAGAGGCATGACAGACATCATTGATATTCCATGTAAAAGGTTTGGACCAATAACAGATCCCTGTGGTTCTCCACATGTCACACATTGCTGAGACACTGGATAGGCTGAGCAGGACCTGTGCTGGAGTGGTCCTCCTTGTATCTGTCTAAACATTCTTTCTCTGTGGCTGTTTCCAAATACTAGTCCTCGTCCACCCATGGTGGCCCACAGGGACCTTTACTGTTCCTTCATTATCTGCTCCCTCTGTAGCACATCCTGAGCTGTTTGAAAAATAATCTGCTACCATCGTTATGGTTATGACATTCAACTGTCCGTCTCCTCTAAGCTCGTGACATACTGTATCTGAGCTACAGCTGCTGCAGACGTGTTTAGACTCTGTTAAAACTTGATGCTGGGAATGAATGAAAAACTGAACTCCTCTGTTCTCTGGACCAGCTGGTTCCTAAAGTCAGGGATTCTCTTGGTCAACCTGCTTCATTTACCAAACCCTCTGTCATGAACCTTGTTGTGACCTTTGACCCAGCTCTGACTCTGGATGCTCATGTCAGTTCTCTGGTCTCTTCCTTCTTTCATCTCAGGAATATCACTAAGCTGAGTTCCACTGAGTCCGACTCTGAACTGTAAATTGTTCTCATGCTTTCATCCATTCTGGTCTGGACTACTGCAGCTCTCTGATCAGAGCCTCCCTGGATCGGTTCCAGGTGGTTCAGAAAGCTTCTGACTAAGTCCTCCAGATACACCCACATCACCCCGCTACTCTACCAGCTTCACTGGCTGCCTGGAAATTCTAGAGTTCATTTCCAGATCCTGGTTCTGGTTTTAGGGTCCTACATGGACCAGCACCAGCTTCCATCAGTGATCTTCTACATCCTTCTGAGGTCCAGTGGATCAGAGTCTACTGGTTGTGCAGTGTACCAGGATAAAGACTAAAGGAGACAGAGACTCTGCTGATGTGGACCCAGACTCTGGACCTCTGTCTCCCTGAACCTGAGACCAGAGGACTCAGTGGTCTCTGTTAGAAAGCAGCTCAGAACTGGTCTCTGGTTTCTATGTGAACTCCTGTGTATCAGTTATTTACTGTGAAGTTTCTTTTCCAGGTTGTATTTCTGTCTCTCTTGTGGTGGTAAAGCACTTCGTGGCTCATGTCTTGAAAAGCACTATAGAAATAAACATTACTCTCACACAGTATCTGAGCTCAGACGCCATCATCCACCTGCACACGCTTGTTTCCATTTCCCAAATAATTTTAATAATAATGCATTGAGTTTATATGGCGCCTTTTCCACCACTCAAAGCGCTTCACAGAAGTTGCATTATTCTTTCACACACTCATTCACACTCTGGTGGTGGTAAACTAGGACTTATGTCTGTAGTCACAGCTGCCCTGGGGCAGTCTGACAGAAGCGAGGCTACCAGTCTGCACCATCTCTGACCACCACCAACATTCACACAGGTAAGATGGGTGAAGTGTCTTGCCCAAGGACACAACGACAATCTAAACCAGCTGGAGCTGGGGATCGAACCAGCGACCCTCTGGTTACCAGACCGGCCACTCTACTAACTGAGCTACACGCCTCCCCAATTTTCCAGCTAACAAAGTGTTAACCCTCTTATTCCAAACTTCTCCAGTTTGCTTAGTAAAGGTTTATGATCAATAGCATTGATGCTTTTTGTAAATCCTGGACTACTCTGATGGCATCACTTTTTTCTACTCCATGTGCTCTTTCTCCCATGTCATTTCTTCAGTCAGCTCTATTGCTGCAGAGGTCATTGTTCTAGGTCTTACAAGATCTATGTCTTGCCAAAAATAAAAATGATAATATAGTTTCTTTGCATGCAGGAAAAAGCCCCTATTTACTGTTCACCAACCGGCATGAGATCCGACGCATTGACTTGGTAAAGAGAGAGTACAGCCAGGTCGTGTCCACACAGAAGAACGCTGTGGCTCTGGACCTGGATGTGGCCAACAACCGTATTTTCTGGTGTGACAGATTTCACCGCAGAATCTACAGGTAAGCAGGAAAGAACACAAGTTTATTATAGATGACCCATTCTCCTAAAACCTTTAATTTATGCACAAACTAATCCAAAAAAGGGTTTTAAATAAAGGCAACTGGACTTGTTTGGTTCTTTGAAGACATTTCACTGCTCATCCGAGTAGCTTCGTCAATTCTGTATGTAGTGAAGGAGAACACCTCCTCAAGGGGGTAGAAGGAGGTGTGTCACAGACAGAGGAAGATAAGCACAGTATATGTATAAGATTCTCTCTCCTTTACTACAGACAGAATTGACCAAGCTACTCGGATGAGCAGTGAAACGTCTTCAAAGAACCAAATAGTCCAGTTGCCTTTATTTAAAACCCTTTTTTGGATTATCATGACCTGGATGACTGAGAACCTTCACCAGCACATACACAAACTATATCAGAAATGTGTCGTCTATCTGAGAATGTCTTTTACATGTGTGTTCATTCATAACAGTGCTGTGTGATATGGATCTTCATGCACAGCTAATGAATTATAGATAAAACACATTAGATATAATTCAGCTAGGGCTGAAACGATTCTTCGAGTACCTCAAATAATTCGAGTACAAAAAAGCCTCGAGGCAAATTCTCTGCCTCGAGGCTTCGTTTAATTCATATTTAATTAATTCATGGCTTTGCAATCGCCCGGGGTCATGTTTCACCCGGACCGAAATAAGTGGCGCACATACACACTGCACTGTATGCACACGCAAGTAGCGAATGTAACTTAAATTTATCTTAAGCCATGGCGGACAACTAGACCGTACTATTACTACTAGTACTAGACCAGTACAGACTGAAAGATGCCGGTAGGTACCGGTAGCGAAAAAACACGGTGCCGACTTTGGTACTGAGATGCTTCATTTATCCGCCTGCGCAGCTGCACGGGTGGAGACACAGGTGAGACGGAGGAGCAGAGAGCCCCTCCCCTCCCTGTCAAAACAGCGTAGCGAGTTGCGGGTTAAAAATTCCGAAAAACTCTAAAGTTTCGCCGCATTTTGGAAAGGTAAACAGGAACAGAGCAAAATGAAACATATGCTATGAGATTTGTGCCGCAAAAAACAGGCATTCGAGCAATTAGTCAAAGCCACGCATCGCGTGTGGAATTAACTTGATCATGGCTGCAGCACTTTCACTTCAGTCCTACTGAAAAAAAGGTGTGTGAGGGGAAGACAGTGACATAACAGAAAGTTCCGAGGTAAGCCATAAATGCCAGTAATAATAGTAAATGCACTTATATGCCACAAAACCATGGTTTATATCTATTTTTTATTTAAAAAATGTTTAATACTTTGTTATTTTCTCTCAGATTTATACATTGTACTTGTAATTTATACATACATACATATATATTTATATGTATGTATATTCATGTATATTTATATATACATACATGTAATTTATTAGAGTACTCGATTAATCGAAAAAAGATTCAATAGAGTACTCGATTACAAAAATATTCGATAGCTGCAGCCCTAAATTCAGCCCTGAATCCTGATGCAGTGACTCAATATGAGTGTGATTCAACACAAAGAGGTTCAGTGTAAAACACACAATGGCAACACAAAGGAAGGATTCTAGGTCAGTGAATCACACTAATACGTGTGCACTATCTAATAAAATACCACTGACTACCAGGTTAGAAAACACCTTCATAAACCTGACTCACATCATTAAACAATAACACACACATGAGGTCTGGTGCAAAAAATAAAGAATGTTCCAGGCAGCTGATGAGTTCAACCCTTTACAGAAGTGTTGGTGTTAGGACGCCATGTTTCTGTTGGTCATTTATTATTTATTTAATTAATTTAAATTTAGTAGTACCCCACATGGTGAAAACCAAACATCAACACTCAGTACTCACTTGAGTACCTCGTTGAAACAGTAATGTACACCTCACCCCCCATTGTAGAACAACATCCTACCCCCTGTTTGTGTGTCATCAGTCACACTCTGACACCCTTCTATAAACTAATGCTGTTCTGCGGACTCATGACACTAACAGTTTTATTTCTCATCAAATCATTATTTTCATAATGTTTTGTATTCATTTTGAAGGTAAGGCCTCCAGTTTCCTATTCTTACTCATATCTGATTGATGCGTTTTACAAGGTTTCTCCTGAGAAACAGTCATCCTTCTCTGCACAAACAGAAGAAAACAGGAATTTTCAAAATTCCTGTCAAATTTCAGGACTGAAGGCCACATGGACTGAAAAATCTGAAAGAAAATGAACAAAAAGTAATAATGCACTGAAATCAATG
Source organism: Callopanchax toddi (assembly GCA_006937965.1). Lineage (NCBI taxonomy): Eukaryota > Metazoa > Chordata > Actinopteri > Cyprinodontiformes > Nothobranchiidae > Callopanchax > Callopanchax toddi. Next base: position 4,144,469 of record SSNR01000002.1, on the reverse strand, counting down.
GATGGGTGAGCTACTGGTACTAAAGAGAATCAAAGCCAAATCTAGTTTTAGAATGTAGAATCAGTGGCTGTTTTTCAAAACGGCTGTTAATTGTATTTGATACAAACTGATATCTAAAGGTTGATTTTTAATAGTGATTCATTCATTAATCATAATATAAATTATTAATCTCTTCATAAAAGCATGTCAAGTTTCATCAATTTAAAGTGATAATATGCAATTTTGCTTGTTTTGGGCGCCCTCTGGTGTCCGTTTTAAATCACTGCCATTGAAAAGTTAACCCATTGTTTCAGCTTATAAACACCTAAATCTAACCATTGAAATGCCTCCTCAGCCTTCATAGCTTTCTACAGGAGCGGTTATTTACTCCTTCAAAGAAATCAGCTGTGTTCAAGCAGGGAGAGATGGAAAAAAGCAGGAGGTTAGCCTAACCCTCGTGAGACACGTGACTTCCTGGGTACCGTGACGGCGACGGAGATTTTGCAATCGTGGTATTCCAGATCTAATCACCAGATGGGGCTAAGTGACTTTTCATTAACTCTGCAAAGGGTCATATTAGCACATACTGGCTCAAGGAAAAGATTTAAAAATATGAAAAAGTTGCATATTATCACTTTAAAGTAGTTAAAATAAAAAATCTTGTAGTTAAACAAATCTAGAGGCTAGATTGTTCCAAATGTATAAGAGCTGCTGTGATTGGTCAAACACTGAGTTAATTATCACCATTGTGTAAAAAGCGGGTTGTTTTTCACTCATTTGATTCAGGTAGCTGCTTCATTTGCCTCTTTGTTGTGAATTCCCTTTATGTGGTTGCACCTTGATTCCACTCGTTTCTCATTTTCATGATGATCGTTTGGATTAACTCCACCCAGCCTTTTGTTATCTCCCAGAGTGCATTGTAATTGGAGCACTGTGTTCTCATTATCAAATTGGTGTTAAATAAAAAGCATCTCTGGGGAAACTGAAGCTTAAATTCGTGTTAGGGAGTGCAGTTGACATACCCCCAACTAGCACCTCTGCTGGGGCTACATAATTAGCAGCCAGGGCAGGCCTGGAGTGAGACCTTGTCTGTTGTGATAAGTGGTCCATGTAAGGAGGACACTAACCCCTGGATGAACCTGCTCAGTCCACGGCTCAGGGCTATAACTCCCATAGCAGATCCATTCTGCTGTTCACTGACTGTACAGCACAGTGACCAGTGGAGGTCACTGACAGTGTGTGTGTACGTCAGCTGTCCTCATGAAACATCTAAATTACAATGATTGCCTTCATACTGTGTATTCATATTATGTTCTGTCACTTTATCAAATCAGGGTGAGATAAATGTGTCATAGACATAGTCCTTATTGTCCTCCCTGCAGTGCCTTCATCCACGAGGCCAGTGACCCCTCCCAGCAGGTGTCTCTGGTGGATTCGTCTCTGCACACACCTGTGGGCCTGGCTCTGGATTGGCTCCAACACAATCTGTACTGGACCGACTCGGGAGACAAATCCATCTCTGTAGCTTCAGTGGATGGCACCAAGAGACGCGTCCTCATCAACAGTGACCTGAGCGAGCCTCGTGCCATAGCTCTGGACCCTCACCATGGGTAAGGACACTGTGTGTTCTACTTCTACAGGCTCACAGCATCATTTGTTTTTTTGGGGCGGACGAAGTTTGGAATAAGAAGGTTAACACTTTGTTTGCTGGAAAATTGGGGCGGCATGTAGCTCAGTTGGTAGAGTGTCTGGCAACCGGAGGGTCGCCAGTTTGATCCCATCTCCATCTGGGTTACATTGTCGTTGTGTCCTTGGGCAAGACACTTCACCCACCTTGCTTACTGATGGTGGTCGGAGGGACTTGTAGGGCGCTAGTGCATGGCATCCCTGCCTCTGTCAGTGTGCCCCAGGGCAGCTGAGACTACAATGTAGTTTATCATCACCAGTGTGTGAATGGGTGAATGACTGATGTGTTGTACAGCGCTTTGGGGAGTGTACAACACTCTAGAAAGCGCTCTATAAATACAGGACATTTACCATTTTAAACAATCTCCTTGTAAGTGGTGGGCTGTTATCGGCGTTAACGCAGACTCTTATCGTGCAACAAAAAAAATATCGCTGTTAATCTAAATTGGGTTTCTGGGTCTGTACCAGGGTTATTATATTTAACTAAAACTAACGAAATAACGAAAACTAGAATTAAAAAAAAAGTTTACTGAAATTAAAATAAAAACAAAAATTATAAAAATAGCTTAAACTAACTAAAACTGTAATGAGCATTAACAAAACTAACTAAAACTAACAGAATTTATAGAGAAAATCAACTCAGTTTTAGTTTTTTATGCCTTTCCGGTAGTTTTTTTTATTTGCAAATCGTAAATTACGTGTGATCATGTTTTAGTAAGTAAGTAGTAACTAAGTAAAGTTTATTTATATAGCGCCTTTCACAGATATACATCACAAAGCGCTTGACAATATAAACAATAAAACAAAACAGAGAAAGCATTGAAAATAAAAAACAAAACAGAGATTTGGGGGTACCAGATACAATATTTGGGCAAGATTTGGGGTACCATCAGGGGACCTACATTGTAAATTATGAGTTAAAGTGGGACATTTACTTGGGCTTGGGCAAAGAGAAATATTGGGGCAAACTTCAAGATTTGGGGTACCATCAGGGGATCTACATTGTAAATTATGAGATAAAGTGGGACATTGGCTTGTGTAAGGAACTAAAATCTTGGGCAGAAATATTGGGGCAAACTTCAATACAATATTTGGGCAAAAAAATAAAGATGGGAGCAGAAGAAAATGTAAACAAAAGGGAGGGAGGGAGTAGCATATTACACACAGTCACAACAACCGAAAAACACATCAAGGAGGGTGGGGGGGTCAGGATCTCCACCAGCAGCAAGGACACGGCACAGCTGACCGACCTTCACTCCCAGCAGAGGGGGGAGGGGGGGGGGAGTTAGGGTGAGAGAGCGTAGAGAAGGGGGGGCTGAGCAGTCGCTTCATTCACTCTGTTGAGTAGGAGATTGTTTTCAGGGTCACCAGATAAGATAACAGAATGTGTTTGGAGCAGGCAGTCCTGTTTGTTACAGCCGCCTTAAATGTCTGTCTCACTGGCTTCATCCCGTCCAAATTCCACATCCTGGCCAGTCCCATCTGATCCGTGTAGTTCGACACATCGATCGTAATTCACTCCGCGCCAGAGTTCGTTCGCAGTCAGTCCTACGAGACAACTCAGTCCTCGCGAGTGTTTCAGTGTTCAAAGTACGCATCAGCCCCCTTTGAAGCACAGGAATCCTGTCAATTGCACCTGTTAGCTCCGTTGTTTTCCGATAAACCAGGTCCATGCAGATTCCAATGAGCGTGCACCCGATCATCATTAATCCAAAGTTGTAGACCTCCAGAGACAGACTTGCGGGACCCGCAATCTGATCCATTACGAACCCCACAGCTCTTGTCTCAGTCAGCCGCGGAGTCCCCTCCTCCGTTTTGAGAGTGTAAAAAATTGTATCCATTTTGTTGGGAAGCCAGCAAACCAAAGCCATATCAAGAAAAAGAAAAATATTTAACCAGAAGGAATGAGGAAAATGATCAGAAGACAAAACCAGCTGCAGGAGGAACACACAAGGGAGAGAAGGAACAGTGCGACCGCTCTCAACAGAAGCCGGAAGAAGAGTTTTAAACGTGCTGTGGAGTAAATGACGTGTGAAGGCGTTTTTTAAATATACTTTCTTAACATATTTTATCATCAGGAGGCTGTTTTATTAAGTAGGGATGGGTACCATATACGGTACTTTTTAAGGCACTGACCGAATTCCGTGGTACCGTACTTGGACCGACTCACATAATCTTAAACGGTGCCTTGTTTCGGTACCTGTCCGTCATTAATAAGAACTTGTGAGAGAGCGATTCAACCTGATAAGTTGTCGCTGATGCTGCGCGCACATTACCTGCCTGAGGCATGTTGTGTGCGTGTTTCGGACGTGCTACAATTGTATGCGTGTTGCTGTCACTGTGTGCGTCGGAGCCTCCGACTCGGGAGGGGCTCACCTGTACCGCAGCTCAACGGAGTGCGCAATGTGTCAGAGAGGAGCAGCTGAGTGTGTGTGTGTGTGTGTGTGTGTGTGTGCTGTGTGTGTGTGTGTGTGTGTGTGTGTGTGTGTGTGTGTGTGTGCGCCAGGATCATTAGAACCGGGATTGAGTGCTGCTGCCACTCAGAGTAGGTGATCCAGCTGGATCATGGTGGCTGGATCAGCGGATCAGCAGGTCTAGCAGCAGCTCGGGGGTGAGGAGAGCTGAACTCTGGACTCTGCGTTATTGGCTCATCCACTGAGTCTCCCCCCACCGTGCGGTTCTTTATTGTGATTTGCCGAATAGACAGAGATATTTAGTGTATGTATTTGTCCACTGTTTTAGATTAGTTTAATAAATTGTTATTTTATTTGGAAACACGTCTCTGTCTAGACAGAGACGTGTCTAAAGACTTAAAAAACTTAAAAACTAAAAACTTAAAAAACTTTTAAAAAACCTCTAAAGACAGGAGAGGCGAGGAGGGGGAAAGAAAAAATGAGCAGCAGGTAGGGGAGGAAATAATCTGAGAGAGAAGAAATAACATGTCATAGTATCATAGTAGTAGAATCGTAATTCCAGAGGACAAAGTTAGGAGGACAAGGAGCTGGTTAGAGTTTTTGCATCATTTGTAAAACACTAAGCAGTTGGTTAAAGGGTTTCATATTGAAGAATTTTGTACAATGCTACAATAAAATGCAAACAGTTGTGTGTTATTTATCATGATTTTTGTTACTTCTTGTTATATATTGAGAAATTAATATATTTAATATAAAAAGCGATTTATTTAATTATTAAATACTCAAAAAGTATCGAAAACTGGTACCGTTAAGTACCGGCTGGAGTTTTATTGTCTATAGTAACCATGGCAATACATGGTCCCATGTCCACGGAAGGGCTGGCCTATGGATTATACCCGACAGAAGGGGTGAGAGCTCTGAGATGTGTTTCTGTAAAATAGCTAGCGATACAGAGCTTATTTACCAACCTGCCGAGTGTAGCTTTAAACTTAACAGGGACTTGAGGCTGTTACCAACGGAGCAGGTCTGGTTCTGGGTCTCTATCCTGGTCAAAACCCCTCTAAAATGCTCCTGGAACCCACTATGAACCCAGGACCAGGACTGGGCTGACCCAGGGCTGTTAAGAAGCCTGGTTTTGGCCTCAGTTATGCAAAATTCCCCTTGACAACACTCCTGGATGCCAAAACCAGAACCAGTACAGGGCAACCTGGGGCTGTTACCCAAAGAGGAGGTCTGAGTCTGGGACTGTCTTGGTCAAAACCCCTCTAAAATGCTTCTGGAACCAACTACCAGAACCAGGACCAAGGGGACCTGGGGCTGATACCCAAGGAGGTCTGGTTCTGGGTCAGACTGACAGGATCAGAACAGGTTTATGTGCACCGAGCCAAATCTGTGCTTTAAATATTTCCTGTCTTGGCGTCACTCAACCCCCCCCGAAAAACAAAAAAAAGTCAAGAGCAAATCTACGCCATTGAATTAATTTTTTATTTCTTTGCCATATTCCTTTGATACTTAACTGGAGTGTATGGTAGCTCACCTGTTCAAAATAATACATGATTTTCTGTGATTTTGTTGAACACAACAATTTATTTTACTGTGTATCCATCTTGTCCCTGATATGTGAGTCATATTACAAAAAACTAAAACTAATTCTGAAACTAATAAAAACTAAACTGAAACTAAGCGTTTTCAAAAAATATAAACAAACTAAAACTATCAAACAAACTGTAAAAACTAATTAAAAATAACTAGAATTAAACATTTGAAACGAAAACTAAAATAAAATTAAAACTAATGAAAAATGCAAAACTATTATAACCTTGGTCTGTACCAGCTATCACCAAATAGTGGACTCCGATCCTGATCCAAACCCAGATCTGGTTCTTTCCGGAGTCCGGACCCGCAGCAAATCTAGGACCCGGTCCCGGTGAAGGAGGCGCAGCTCCCGAACGCGCTTCCTTCACCTGAACCCGGTCCCCCGGTCCAGGACCTTCACCTGGATCGGGAGGCACGTGAGTGCCCCTTTGGAGCTAAGCCGGCGCCAGCCTTGGCATACACTCCCTCCTCCTGAACTGGACCGTGCCAGATTTGGAACCCGTGGCAGCAACTTGGTAGAGTTCACGCGGAACTCCGACCCCCCTCCTCATCAACCAGGTCTGGACTGGCTGTCTGGGTTCCAGGTGTTTCCTGGTGAACCGACGTGCTATTTGGGCCGACAGCCTTAGTGGTGCACGCGCCTCTCGTTAATAAAGTGAATGTGGCAGCACGCACTGCTCAACCATGTGTTACTAAGCATAACTGACAGCTTAACATTCAACAAATCAAACAATATCAACACTAAAACACATTGATCTGCAAATGGCTTTGTCAGAGGGTTGTCTTTAGCTTTCAGACTCATGTTTAAATCCCCCAAAGTGGTTTTATTTAACAAAAACATGATGAAACATCCCTATAGGATAATGTGAAATAAACAGTAGAGAAAAAAAGACATTTGAAGGCAGATTTAATCCATTACAGATAAACTGGATGCTACAATCACTTACAGGTGAAAAAAATCAGTTCGAAGTTATTTGATGTGGAAAAAAAGAGATTTGATGCTTTAATCAGGTGACCTGTAAACTAAATGTAATCCTTTACTGTCAGGAGATGAGAAGGTTTCTACAGTAAAACTATTAAAACAGAGTGAGCCTCAGAAAACAGCTGTAAAGTTAGAGGAGACAGACCTCTGATGACAGATCAATGTGTTTAGTGTTAAAATGTTTCATCCTGATAACTTGATCAACCATCAGAGGTTGTTAAAATGAGCTCAGAGCTCATCTGGAGGTTCTGGTTTATGACTCAGGTCTGGGTTTCTGAGGGAAGTTCTGACAGGTTTAGTATTTCTTGTTAGGTTAGTAACAGCTGATCCAAACAGTGGATCAGCTGTTACTAACCTTAAAGTGATAATATGCAGTTTTGCTTGTTTTGGGCGCCCTCTGGTGTCCGTTTTAAATCACTGCATTGAAAAGTTACCAGATCGTTTCAGCTTCTAAACGCCAATATCTACCTGTTGAAATGTCTCCTCAGCCTTCATAGCTTTCTACAGGAGCGGATATTTACTCCTTCAATGAAATCAGCTGTGTTCAAGCAGGGAGAGATGGAAAAAAAGCAGGAATCATGAGATAAAAACACTCCAGTGTTAGCATAACAGCTAGCCACTTTGGGTTAGCCTAACCCTCGTGAGACACGTGACTTCCTGGGTACCGTGACGGCGACGGAGATCTTGCAATCGTGGTATTCCGGATCTAATCACCAGATGGGGCTAAGTGACTTTTCATTAACTCTGTAAAGGGTCATATTATCACAGACTGGATCAAGAAAAAGATTTTAAAATATGAAAAAGTTGCATATTATCACTTTAAACTCTAGACTTGAAGTATCACGATTCTTCAGCCTCATGCTCATGCACACCGGTATTATGAACCCTTTGGCAGAATTCAAATGAGCCATTTTAATCTAGATTTAAAAAAAATTATTTATGCCCACCTCTAGTTCTTACACTTAATAAAATGTCAATACAATTTTAAACTTATCCAACAAGTATGATGAATCATAAATTATGAGTCATCAAAGCTGTTAGACCATCAATATCATGTTGACTCTAAACATAGGGTTTTTTGGGGGGTTTAGCCAGAGAATCAACACTTATTAATAATCTGACACAGAGGCAAAAATATAGTTTAAAAAAATCCATTTATTACTATATTTCTAGAGGCACCTTGCATACGGCTGGCCGGTCTGAGGTTGCTCCCGAGCACAGCAGTTCACTAAAGCTGAAAGCTGGAGGATGGTTTGTTGGCGACTGATGAAGTTTAGCAGGTTAGCAAATTATGAATGAATCTTTATTTCGATCATTTGAACAAGTTAAAAATAAAATATACAGTTATTATAGACATTAAACGTTTAAAAAATCACAACAATCACACACAAAAATGAAAAACTGTCCTATTCAGTTCAAAATGCAGCTCTTACATTCATCTCAAAGTTTGTGTTTTTATTTGGAGTTCTCATTTTCAACCAACATGAAAGGTCAGGTCGATTAGGGTCCAAGATTTAAATGAATTGCTGCGTTGGGTTCAATCAGGAGAGAGAGAGAGGGAGATGGGGGGAATCCTGTGTGCAAACTGGTCTATCTCCCTGTCTGACGAAGTCAGCACCGTGCAGCAGCACCCACAAAAAGACGCGTTTCAACAGAATTCACCCGAACCTCAGAAGAGCTCAAACCCAGCCCGAGATCACCAGAGCCAGTCTGTCAGAACCGGAGGGTTTTTTAAAAATGCTTTATATTTATGTCAGTTTTTTTCCTCTCTCTGCCATGTGAACACACTCATCCTGAACAATTAATTTAAGTATACTGACGGTCGGACGTGAGCACGGAAATGATTTACAGACAAATATCCACATCTGATGCTCACCTCATAGAAAACATTATGTTCAGCCTGCATTTAAATAATGAGGTGAAACTGTTGAAAACTGAAACAGTTCACCTCCTGGGAACTGAAACAAATTCTGGTCCTGGTCCGCGTGGACCTGAATCACCTGAGCGAAATCAAACTCCTTCATTCTCCACAGTCAGTCCCATCAGAATTATTGAGGTTCATGAAAAAACTTCGGACTCTCAGCTGCCGTAATATTTTTTTCGAGTGATGCCAACGAGGTCATCAAGAGAGCAAGATAATTAATCTGCTCAGTCTCCACCAAGTGTGTGAACTGTAATCTGTCAAAATGACTGATGCCCTTCAGATTTGTCCATCAAAGTAAAAAGTGTAAATTAGGGAAAATACGGTATTGTTGAAAATAACTTGCCTCTGGTTTTAGTTCTGTAGGAGCCAGTTTCTGTTATTATCATGTTGGTGTGTGACATCAGGGCCGGTTCTAGAGCAGGCCAATGCCCCCCTGGCAACAAACTTGGCCCCCTGCTAAGTGCTGAGTGTTTTAGAATGTGCCCCTCTAAAAAAGCAGCTTGCCCCAGTCTGGCCCCCTCTAATGTTGGTCTAGAACTGCCACTGTCTGACATTTGCAAAATTAGTTTTTAAAGTAGCTTTAGCTCTAAAGAATCTAACACAATGAAAGAAATAAACATCTCTTACACAGATTCCACACAACAAAGGGCTCACATTTTCGTATTTATGCAATTATTGATCATAAAGTGCTAAATTAACCTACAAACATTATAATTATCATATGCTGGCAACACTGTGTGCGCCCATGTATGATGTGGCTCTTTGCGGTAACACAGTAGTAAAATGTAGCTTGTGGACTCTAACTGGTTTGCCTGCCCTGTTGTAGTCTGTGATACTGTATAGTGGGTCAGGTTCTCGGTGTCATCTCCATGAAAACTAGTGTGTCTCCAGTTTGTGGTCTGGAAGCAGTCCCTCAGTCTCTCTCTGGCTTCCTCAGTCCACACTTTCACAGATGTCTGTGCAGGTTCTCTTCTCACCCTGGTTGTGGATTCAGGCAGCAGATTAATGAGATTGTGATCAGGGGGGGGGGCTGAGGTGCATGCATGTTTGACATTAACATACAGTAGGTCCAGTGGTGTGGCACTTAACATACTGAGTAAAAGTAAAACAAACTATGGTGCCGCCCCTCCAATCCAAGAGGGAGAAGAAGAGAAAGGGAATCACAAAATATAAAAAAAACATGAAAATAAAATTACCGTATTTGGCTGAATATAAAACAAGGTTTTTTTCATTGAAAATAATTTGAAAAGGCGGGGTCGTCTTATTATCGCGCCCTAGTTTTTCCATCAGAGGGCGCACACTTTTTGGTCAAAGCGACAGGAAGCAGCTCAGATCGCGAGTGGTTCCAGAGGTCCAGTCCAGCTCAAAGTTCCAGGTCCACTGAGGATTTAGATGCCAGACGGCCAGTCCAGAGGCAGCCAGGTCCATTTCCAGACCCAGCAGGTGCTTTCAGCGAGCAGACTGTACAGGTGAGGGCTCGCGTCACTCGCTCGATTTACACATGCATTCTCCCTCAGAATCTCATCCGTCTCACGTACCTTTATATGCACCCCCCCCCACACACACACTCCCTCACACACACACAGCGGGTTTGTGTGCCGGCGATGATGGCACAGCAGTGTGTGTGTGTCTGCGTAAGCAGCGGGTTTGTGTGTCTGTGCATTTTGGTGCAGCAGTGTGTGTGTGTGTGTGTGTGTGTGTGTGTGTGTGTGTGTGTGTGTGTAAACAAGCTTCCCCTATATGAAAACTCCATCAGCACCAAAGTTCATCAGTGTCTGATGATGGCGGGGCTGCACAGTCTGACCGTGAAAGCTCCTGTCAGCAAAGGTGCGTTCAGGCAGAGAGATCAGTACGGCGGACTGGTGGACTAGTTGTGTGCACCCCTGTTAATAAGCAAATATTAAAACAGTCTGGAATTATTATTATTATTTAAATGATTTTCTCAAAATTTCAATAAAAATAGTTTCTTTAAAAAGTGAATTTAGTCTTTTTTTCTGAAGATTAGTCTTGAAAGGGGGGTTCGTCTTATAATCAGGGTCGTCCTATATTCGGACAAATACGGTAAATGATCCATCCATTATATATACTGTACATTAAGTACTGTGTTTAATTTTCATTTAGGTGTAGTTTTAAAATGTTCTATCTATGGAATGAAATTAGAGACACCTGTTTCATCTCTGCTCTATTTATCCAGGAACTAGTTTAGTGAGACCGGTGGACGCTGTTTTTCTCCAGGGAGCCAGAGACCCACCAGAACCTGTACATGGACTTACTGTCTGCTAATGGACTGCTGTACATGCTGGACCCAGTAACCCCTCTCTGCTGTGTGTGGTCCATCAGGGACCAGCTCTAGAGCTAAGCCTACTACCAGTAATGATGTTATCATGAAGACCTGGCTGAGGTTCACACCTCACTCATGTTAAAGTTCATAATGAATGACTTCCTTTTGATTTAGTGGTCAATGATTTCTGATTGTTACACGTTTGTATTTCATTTTAGTAAAATTCATTTGAACTAATATTTCTGTACTTATTCACTACTCAGGAAACTACTCAGGAAAACAATATTGATCATTCAGTTCCCAAACTTTCATATTTACATGGAAACAACAACAAAAAGCACATGGGTAGTGGATAAATAGGGCCAAACACATGTGGGTTGCATAAATAAACAGAAAGTCAGGAAACACGTGGGGGCCGGAAACACGTGGGTCGCGGGCCGGATTTGGCCCGTGGGCCGCCAGTTGTGGACCACTGCTTTACGTGCACTGCTTTGTTTTTAGTTAGCAGCAGTAGTGACTAGGAGGCAGCTAGTTGAAGAACGTGAGTTTAAATTATGGAGAGAACTAATTCAGTTTCATCCCTTAAAAGTGAACTGTTTCAAAGAAGAACAGCACAGGAAAACCTGTGGGGTTTGGATCCAACCAGCCAGACGTTGTGTTCAAGCAGCGAAGGACAGTGAAGGGAGCTTATGGATATTTTTTCAAAGAATCCTGCTTGATAGCTTTGTTACAGCCCTGAGGATTGGTTCATGTGTCCTGATTTAATCAAGTCAACAGTCGGTGAGTTTTTTTGGGTTGTTTCTTAGAGTTCAGACCAGGTCCTCCTGGTTCAGGTCCCATACCGGGTCATTTTGGACCAGACTGGTACCGGATGGGTTTGGACTGACTCGTCTTGTACCGGGGCTTGGTATCGGGTCATTTTGGACCGGAACCAGACGGGTTTGGTTCCAATCAGGTCAGGTACCGAGTCGGTTCAGACCAGTCTGGTTCAGATTGTCCATGCTTGCACGCACTGAACATTAGTGTCAGTTTATTTCAGTCATGGGGCTAGATATTTGATGTAATATTATCTCAGTTTAGCTTGTTTTCATCAACTCTTGCTGCTAGGTCTAAACTGTAGGGCTGCAGCTATCAAATATTTTTGTAATCGATTACTCTATCGAATCTTTTATCGATTAATCGAGTACTCTAATAAATTACATGTAAAAAGTCACTTTTGACTAGAAAAATTGTTTAAAAAAATGTAAGACAAAATACCTTCAATAAACATTTCAAATAGTATTTTTGGATAGCATCTTATCTGAATTAAAAAAAAAACCCTGCAATTTGCTCTTTAATGAAATAACTTCACACTATACGTAGTAATAATAATAAAATAATGGCACCCCGGGGTTTGTTTTGCTTGTCACAAGCAGTGATCAGTGGACTGTTGTTTTGACGCCACAGCTCCGCCCACACCGTACCGCACCATTCTGGACCCACAAATGATGAGGAGGACTGTTCATGGACCATGAATGGAGTGATCCGGTTTGGTTGTTTGGACCGATTTTAGTACATTGGAAACAGACAAAATAGCGACCCGCCCCGAACCATACCGTATTACCGGTGCTAGTTGTGGCAGTAACCCCCGTACTCGCTGGTGGACACCAGAGGTTAGGGGAGCTGTCAAGCTTAAGAAGGAGGCTTACAGGGCATGGTTGGTTTGTGGGTCTCCAGAAGCAGCAGACAGGTACTGGAGGGCCAAGCGGTGTGCAGCAGTGGCAGTTTCCGAGGCAAAATCTTGAGCATAGGAGGAGTTTGGTGAGACCATGGAGAAAGACTATCCAATGGCTCCAAAAAGGTTCTGGCAAACCATCCGGTGCCTCAGAGGAGGAAAGCAGCAACTCGCTCACACTGTTTACAGTGGGGACGAGGAGCTGCTGATGACAACTGGGGCTATAGTCGGACGGTGGAAGGAATACACACATTCTGAGGAGGAACCAGAGCTGGGAGACCTAGGGATGGACTGTCCAATCTCTGGGGCAGAAGTTGCTGAGTTAGTCAAACAACTACACAGCGGTGGATCCCCTGGCGTGGATGAGAATTGACCTGGGTATCTCAAGGCTATGGATGTTGTAGGACTGTCTTGGCTGACACGTCTCTGCAACATTCCTTCTACCTTCCAACATTCAGTCATTGGGGGAAGTTCCTGTTGAGTGGCAGACTGGCGTGGTGGTCCTAATTTTTGAGAAGGGGGACCAGAGGGTGTGTTCCAACTATAGGGGGATCACACTCCTCAGCCTCCCTGGAAAGGTTTACTCCAGGGTACTGGAGAGGAGCGTCCGGTTGATAGTTGAATCTCATAGAAGAGGAGCAATGTGGTTTTCATGCTGGTTGTGGAACTGTGGACCAGCTCTTTACCCTTGCTAGGGTGATGGAGGGGTCATGGGAGTTTGCCCAACCAATCCACATGTGTTTAGTGGAGAAGGCTTATGACCGTGTCCCCAGGGGCACCCTGTGGGGGGCGCTCTAGGAGTATGGGGTGTATGTTTTTTTGTTAATGGTCATTCAGTCCCTGTACCAGAGGAGTGTGAGTTTGGCCCTCAAAGCCGGCAGTAAGTCAGACCTGTTCCCAGTGAGGGTTGGACTCCGCCAGGGCTGCCCTTTGTCACCGGTCCTGTTCATAACCTTTATGGACAGGATTTCTAGGTGCAGCCGTGGTGTGGAGGATGTCGAGTTTGGTGGCAGTAGAATCTCGTCTCTGCTTTTTGCAGAGACGAGATCTGCAGATGATATGGTCCTCTTAGCTTCATCATGTTCTGACCTACAGCTCTTGCTGGGGAGGTTTGCAGTCGAGTGTGAAGCGGCTGGAATGAGGATAGGGTTGGGCGATGTGTAACTTTTTTCCAATCGTCCATCGTCAGTCCAAAAATCGACAATGGGCGATTTATTAGCTCAGGTGACATGTTGACATGTTTGCGGGCGGAGCAATGTAAACACACACTAATGGATTTACCAAATTAGAACTCAGATGTCCCAAAATTGGGGAAATAGTTGTAAAAAACACAGCGTCGCCCTGTTTGGGGCTACTTTGGCTTTAAACAGACGTATAGTGGCAGCAAAGAGCTTCAACATTGAGTGTTTACCCTTCTTCTTTGTGCTAACTAAGCTAACGCAGAGCTAGCAGCTAACAGCTGCTGCTCCGTAAAAAAAAACAAACCAAAAAAAAAAAACATCTGCTGCTCCGTTAAAAAAAAAAAAAAAACATCTGCTGCTCCGTTAAAAAAAACAAAAAAAAAACAGCTGCTGCTCCGTTACCAAAATCGCTCAAAAATACTTCAAACTGCAGTGGAGATTTATTTTATGGAAGCGACGTTCACTGAAGGTTTTTTTTTCTTCGTATTTCAGTTTCATTTTGTTTTTGTCGTTTATCATACTTAGCTGAAGACAGTTGAACACCAGACCGGTGTTATGACTCGCTAAATATTCCTAGCACCGGTAGCCGACGTGTAAACATGGGTTAACTGGAAAAAAGCCAGTCTCTGATCGTTTCCTCCCCACCACACCATAGATATTTTTTAGATACATTTCTTTTCTTAACACAAGCTGCTGCCGTTCTCTGTCTGTCTGCTACGGAGTGAGTAAATTCACAGCTGCTCCACCAGCTCTCGGGGGAGGAGGAGGAAAAAGGAAGTGGCTGCTTGCAGCTGGGAGGAGTTTGCGTGTAACGTTTAAAAAGAGCATTATTTATTATTTTTACGCGGGCTGTGTCTTTTCACTTCAACCAAACGTTGTTAATAATTAGGAAATTAATTTATAGTGGGACGAATAAATCGTTCTTGAAAAACGGGAGGCGATTGGCTGAGCCCATCGCCGATGGTCGATACATTCGTCTGATCGCCCAACCCTAGATGAGGATCAGCACCTCCAAGTCTGAGACCATGGTTCTTGGCCGGAAAAAGGAGGCTTGCCAACTCCAGGTTGGGAGAGAGATCCTGCCTCAAGTGGAGGAATTTAAGTATTTCGGAGTCTTGTTCACGAGTGAAGGAAGGAGGGAGAGGAAGATTGACAGGCGGATTGGGGCAGGGTTTGCAGTGATGCGGACACTGAACCGGTCAGTTGTGGTGAAGAAGCTGCGCCGGAAAGCAAAGCTCTCTATTAACCGGCCAAACTACCTCCCAATCCTCAACTATGGTTATAAGCTTTGTGTAATGACCGAAAGAATGAGATCACTGAAATGAGTTTTCTCCACAGGGTGGCCGGGCTCAGCCTTAGAGATAGGGTGAGGAGTTCAGACATTCGGGAGAGACTCTGAGAACTGCTGCTCCTCTACATTGAGAGGAGTCAGTTGATGTGGTTTGGGCATCTTGTTAGGATGCTTCCTGGAGGCCTCCCCAGGGAGGTGTTTCAGGCATGTCCTGCCGGCAGGAGGCCCCTTGGTTGACCCAGGACACGTTGGAGAAAATATATCTTTGATCTGGCCCGGGAACGCCTTGGGGTCCTGCTGGAGGAGCTGGTGGAGGTGGCTGGGGAGAGGACGATCTAGGACTCCTTAGTTTGGTTGGGATGCTGCGCCCGCGACCCTGACGTGGATAAGGCGGAAGAAGACGAGACGAGTATTTTATTCACACAAGCAGTTGTTCACTCCTTACCAGCGGAAATCTGAGGGGCTGTCTGTCACTGAAACATGTAGACTAGCTGGGAATTGAACCACCAACCTTCAGCCTAAAGAACCACTTTGATCCTCTCTAAGTATGTTTTTATATTTTTAGTTTTGTTTTCATTCTGCTTTTTCTCAGCTCAAACCAACTAGAAAAAAGGTGTCTGTCAGTGGCAGCATGGTGCCACCTGATTGAGAGGCTGAAGCTGTTAAACTAGTTCACTATAAGGTTCGATGGAATCCTGGGAAGAACAAATATGTACAAACAGTAACTAGGAGACAAAGGTGAGGTTGTATTGTATAGTTAATTGACCTGTGGTGTGGTGGTGTTGAAAGGACAGCTCTCAGCCTGGATCTTTTACAATAAATCTCTACAATAGCCTCAAAGTCTACACTCCAGTCCAGAACTTCGAACACATAACTTTCTCCTCTTCACCTGGAAGTTCCTTCACCTTTGTAACCTTTGACCTTTCTCTAGCTGGAGGTGAAGGAGAGTGCTGCTGACCTGCCACAGCATTTTAAATCTCAATGTCTCCTCTGATGTTTTGCCTGAAGTAGAAGGTTCTGAAGCTGCTGCTCCTCATCAGCCCTTCAGCTCACAGAATTAGTTCAGCAGGAGCTTCAGTGCACAATGAGAGAGCACGACAATGGACATGATGGTTGACAGGTAGACAAAACAATCATTGATTTAAATTGAATTCATTTGAGAGGTTCCGGGTGAAGATGGCTGACTAGAGGACGTGTTCTCGCTGTGCTCCCGCTCTCACCTAAGCTGAATGTAATGTAATATGAGATATTGTCCATATCTTGACGGACTGAGTATTTTATCAAACACGCAGCACTGCCAAACTTTGTTTCCCCTTGGACAACAAGCGATGTCGAAACAAACGAAAATACAAACACGAAAGGCGGCTGCCAGCCAAACTGACACGTCAGCTGCAGACCAGTATTCACCTCCTGTGGATGCCGCAGATATTGTCAGCAAAATAACCGAGGGCATCAGTGAGTTAATAGAACAAAAATTCTCAAAACTGTCTGGTACTCTGGAGAAAATATCATCTTCGCTGGAAAAGTTAACAACACGAGTTACTGAGAGGATTTCAGATGTGGAAGACACTGTCACTGCCTTCGGGGGGAGACTGGCCGAGGGGAAAATTAAATATCTGGTCAAAAGCCTGGACAACATGGAAAACATGAACAGACGGGATAACATCCGCATCATTAATCTGAAGGAAGGTGCTGAGGGTAAGAACCCAATTCAGTTTTTTGAAGCCTGGCTGCCTTCGGTACTCGGACTGGAGAACAACTCAGGGAAAACCCGCATTAAAATCGACCAGGCACACCGGGGCGCTGGCACGCGGGGTCCACGTCCCAGACCGGTGATCATTAAGCGCCACAACTCCAGGGATAAACAGCTGATCATGGCAGCAACAAGTGGATCCTCTGCGCTTCACCATGATGGGCAACGGATTTATATACACCAAGATCTCTCCTACGCTGTCCGTGAGCAGCGGAGGGGATTTAATGCCACATGTCGCACCTTGATTGAAAAGGGTATTTGTTTCAGGATGCGCTACCCAGCGACGCTCACTCTGACTCACGATGGTACTGAACATAAATTTTACTCACCAAAGGATGCAGATAGCTTTATCAAGACATTAGAATAAACTAAATATTCCACACAAACTACAACTATTGTTGGCTACACGGACGCGGATTTCTTTGGGACACTGAACGGGACCAGCTGGTGGGATCGGGAGTGGGATTTTTTTTTCCTGAGGAGTGAGACTTCGTCTGGTTACACCTGGTCTGGTAACACCACTTTGTTGGTTTTTTCTTTTTTTTATTTCTTTTTTCTTTTCTTTTCGTTTTGGTTATGATCAATTTACATTTACCATTCTACATACACACTGTTAAAGTTATGTGCCTCGCAGTGTGTTAATGGGTTATTTTACAATCAGAGAATGGACGCTCAACTTACACCAGCACAGCTAGCTCACGGTTAAAATCTGTTAATTATGATGGGTCTTTTTGCCCACTTTGGGTTACCAACCTGCTGTCAAAGAATGGACAATAACAATAACACTTAATGCCAAGGGAATCAATCACGTTATTAAGAGGCGTAAAATACTCTCCTTGCTTAAAAGGGACAAGGTGCAGATTGCATTATTGCAGGAAACCCTCCTAACTGATCCTGAGCACTTAAAACTTAAACGTGACTGGGTGGGACAAATTTACTATTCTTCTTTTAATTCAAGAAGTAGGGGAGTGGCTATATTGATACATAAAAATGTACCGTTCACCTTGGATAAGATGACATGTGATGGAGATGGATGATTTGTTTTGGTCAATGGATTCTTGTATGGTGAACAAATTCTGCTGGGAAGTGTTTACGCACCTAATACTCTTGATAATACGTTTTTCTCAAAACTAGTGACAGAGATTTCTCCCATAAGTCCACACAACATGCTTATTGGGGGTGAGTTCAACTGTGGCTTGACTCCCGAGATTGATTATAATCCATCAAAGCTTCAACCACCCTCAAAGATGACTAAGGCTACAAAAGAGATGTGTTCAGACCTTGGCCTTTTTGATGTATGGAGAACTTGTAACCCACGTGTGAAGGATTTTACATTTTTTTCACGTCCCCATCTCTCCTTCTCCAGAATTGATTATATATTTGTGTCTAGATCTGTGCTTGATAGAACAAGGCACTGTTAAATTAAAGCAGCACTCTGGATTATTTCAGCAAGAAAGCAGTTTTTGAATCTAGCGTCCAAAGGCTCCTCCTCAAAACATCTCGACACGCGCGTCCGGTCGCGTGTGCGCGCGTGCACACAACGCATATACTTCGGGCATAAGCTGTACAGCTCAATGTGTAGGGTTTAATCACTCACAGTTCACAATCTTATTCCAACAATACTACGAGGGTCTGATGAGCCCTCTCTGTCCCTGCTGCTTCTGATATTAGCTCTGTTAGCAGAGAGCTGCTGCTGGACTCTGAAGCTGAACTTGACTCGGCCCTGGATGAACTTTCTGACCAAAATAAAAGCATAATCCTGTCAAACCTTGCCATTATGTGAGGTGAAAGGTTTAAAAATAAAAATAAATCCATCTTTAGCTGGAGAATGGGTAGGTTTTTAGTAGAAATGAGCTGTGAGTCCTCAGTGAACGAGACGGTAAACAGAGAAACACACGGAGCGTCCTGTACGACAGCGCCCCCTACTGGTACAGGTTTGGTCGATGCGCGTGCATGTTGAGAGAATGCAGAAATTTGAATTTCATTGGCTGAAAAATGTCGGCGGCAAGAAATAATGGAAAGGGGTCTCTAGGAGGAAGGAGGGTCTTCATCAGAATGACAGATGTTGTGGAACTCAACCCATAGATCATAGTTTAGACCTGAAATATCATTTAAAACATTTAGAAAACTTTGATACAGAGAAAAATGCTCCAGAGAGCCGCTTTAATGTATGTGCTCTCTCAGACCACTCATCGGTATCAATGGAACTGTTACCACCTTTTTATGATCCTTCATATAGACAATGGCGTTTAAATCCAACTCTCCTTAGTGACCCTGTATTTTCAAAATATTTAGAAGATCAATGGGATCTTTTTATTTTTACGAATGCCACTCCAAAAGTCAGTGCTTCCACCTTGTGGGAAATGGGGAAAGCATTTCTCAGGGGCTCCATCATCTCTTTTACAGCAGCAAAAAGGAAAAATAATTTTGCCAAACAACTAGAACTTGAACAGGAAATAAAAAATCTGGACAGAGGGTTTAAACAATCCTCATCCATCTTGGTACTTAAAAAATTAGATGCAGCTAGATCAGCTATTGACAGCTATCAGTTATTGACTCAAAAAGCAGAAAACTCAATATTTCACGCAAAATACAGATTATTTGAATTTGGCAATAAACCAGGACGCCTACTTGCTCGACTCGCCCAGGGGAAAAGATGCAATATGCAATACCATCTATTAAAGATAAGAAGGGAAATACACACTTTGAGACAAAACTTATCAGCAAAATAATGGAGGAGTTCTATAGAGAACTATATTCCTCTGAGTGTCAAAATAATGGAGACTGTGGTAGGATATTTTTGGATAATATTAACCTGCCCACGCTTTCTGATGAAGGCCGACAGGATATGTGTAGACCTATCACAATACAGGAGGTGTTGGATACCATCAAATCTCTCCGGAGTGGAAAAGCCCCGGGCCCAGATGGGTTTGGCCCTGAATTTTATAAGAAGATGGCTAAACACATTGTAAGCCCCTTAATTAATATGTATATGGAATCTGTACAGAGAGGAACTCTCCCACCCACTTTGGACCTTGCCCATATATCCTTGATTTTGAAGGAGGATAAACCAGCAGATTTATGTACATCTTATAGACCTATAAGCTTACTTGGTGTGGACTGTAAAATTCTATCTAAGATTTTGGCTAGACGACTGGAGGGGGTCTTACCGGCTCTGATAGGGCCAGACCAGACGGGTTTTATCAAAGGCAGATACTCTCATTCCAATATGCGTCGACTTATAAACATTGACCTCAATACAGGAAGTGACGCGATCCACACAGGAAGTGACGTAATTGAATTTAAGTCACCTGGATCCGTAGCGGAAGTGACGTTCCAAGATTTGTTTTTAATTTTTTTTATTTTAGTTCCGTGCTGGAAAACTTCGTTATTGGAAGTTATAAGTTCAAGTTGACCTGGTTACAAGATATATATCTGATATTTATACATATATTAAAAAGAGGAAAGCGCATTAATGTGTTTTTATGTTTTAAACTGGATCAAATGTTTAATTAGCAGAAGTAGCCACATCAGGAAGTCAGGAAAATCGTATTGAAATATATATTAAAAGAGTAAAGTGCTTTGAAGACAAGTTTATGATTTTTTTTGCATTTAAACTTAACTATAGTTAG
>SSNR01000002.1:4070694-4085534 GCA_006937965.1 Callopanchax toddi | reverse complement strand
TGACGAGGGTCCACATCAGAGGGTCCTATTCCGTACTGCAGCGCTCCTCATACTCCTGGATCAACTTCTGGACATCATCAGGTGAGTTGAATACAAGCACATTGTCTCCGTGCATCACCTGGAGCCGAGCTGGATGGAGCAGGCGGAACCTGATGTTCCTCTGGTACAGAGTGTGTTTCACGTTGTTAAAAGCGGCTCTTTTCTTGGCCAATGTGGGGCTGACATCCTGATACATCCTAATGGTGGCACCCTGATAATGCAGTTGGTGGTTCCTGGCCCAGCGCAGCGCAGCCTCCTTCTGCTGGAACCTGGAGAAGCAGACGACAAAGGTACGAGGGGTGGTCCGCTGGTCAGATCTTCGGGTCGGGATCCGATGGGCCCTCTCTAATTCGGGCAGTGTGGAAAAAACCTCCGGACCCATTATCTGCATCAGGAACTCAGATGCAAATTTGACGGGATCTTTACCATCTTCGCTCCCTTCAGGAATGTTAAGTATGCGGAGGTTGGTTCTCCGTGAGCGGTTCTCCAAGTCATCAATGCGCTCGAGCAGTGACAGGTTTTGTTTCTGAAGCGCGTTGACAGCGGCCTCCGTTGCTGTCACTTTTTCAAAGTTATCAGCTGCCACAGACTCCACAGCAGTTAGACGACTCTGGAAGGAAGTTATTGTGGTTTGTAGCGTGTCAATTGAAGCCTGCAGTGGTTTAATCGCTTCTTGAATCAAAGAGGAAACATCCTCTTTGACAGCGATTCTCTGCTTAGCGAACTCCGCAGAGAGTTGATTGGAATACACCATCGCAGCGGGAAAAGAATCTGTAGCGGTAGGAAAGGAGCTATCGGCAGCAAACGGTGCTAATTTTGCAGCGGCGCTTGTAGCTGCTCGCGTAGCCGGGGTCTGTCCGCCAGAAGCTGTTTTTTTACTTTTCACACTGCTCATTATACGAAATAGTTCTGCTGGATCTCGAGGCCTGTGTAGAAAGGCTGTGTTTTGTAGCGAAATGAGAAGAACAGGTAGGGAGCCTTCACAGGTGCGTCCTCACCCTACATGCTACAACCCGGAAGCTTGCAAAATTTGGGATTTATAAAAGAAAACGTAACGGAAAAATGTGCGCAACTCTAAGCAAACTTTAGACCTTGCGTAAGCACATGTTGGAGACGTGAAACCAGTCAGAGCAGCTGGTGAGATGAAAAATGTTGAATTTATGACACAATTAAAGACTTGTAGACCCTCGTGCACACAGAACCAACAATCCGTCTCTAAAAAGAATAAAAGTTTAAATCTGAATGAAAATATGTCGCATTTTCGAAAAATATCCCATTATGTTCATCCAGTCGTCTTCAGATTATATAACAAACTGCACTTATTTGTGCATTAATTGTGATTTCTGAGACTTAGGAATCCTGCAGGGACACTTGAGCGTAATGCGCTGGATGCGCTGCGCAGCTCAGCCAGCAGGCAGACTCCGGATGAATGGGAGAGAGTTTTTAGAGATTTCTAGACAATGACTGGACGATCGATCAGCTGATAGATTCATTAGAGCATCCTATGGATCAACTGGGCCCAGTATTAGATCAAGAGAACCATCGGAACCAGTAAAACCTGGTGTCACCGGCTGTTCTGGGGTTTCAACCAGCGATTATTTTATCCAGCAGGTTGACTGTTTAATAGGATGAACAACATGACGTGTCTTCCCCTTTGGATTAAATTAAATGTTGTCATTAAACGTTTCTTAAATCTTCACGATCTCTCTGTCAGTCTGACAGCAGACGCGCTGCAGCGAGACGTCTCTCGGAGCACTTCCGTGTTCATAATTCGTCACATTTCACCACCTAATAAAACATTTTTCCGTTCTTCCACTTCACCACAAGCACCTCGAGTTTCAGCCTCTGTAAAATTACGTTTTCTAAACCTCTCCGTTGTGACGATTTATTGTTAAAAGCCAGAAACCCACCGGCTTATGCAAATGGAATTATTCATGAGGTACTTTGCATTGACCGTATATGACAGAATGTGGGTGTGTAGGAGGAGGGTTCTGACCCAAAAACAGCTGAGCACAGTTCTAGGTCTGACATCGATTTATAAAGCAGAATTGCGTGGATCTGTGCGTCCGCAAGGTTTTATAAATCGGAAATGGAATTTGCGTACCTGAAAAATTTTAGCTGAGCTTAAGCAAGTTTTAGTAAAGATTCTACGCAAAGTTTTATAAATGAGCACCCAGGACTCCAGTTGAATACAGTGGAGCGAACACCTCCTCAAGGGGGTAGAAGGAGGTGTGTCACAGACAGAGGAAGATAAGCACAGTTTATAAGACTCTCTTCTTTACTTCAGACAGAATTGACAAAGCTACTCAGATGAGCAGCGAAAGATCTTCAAAGAACCAAATAAGTCCAGTTGCCTTTATTTAAAACCCTTTTTTGGATTAAAATGACCTGAATGACTGAGAACCTTCACCAGCATATCAGACCAGAAAACCGTGTTTGTTCAGAGTAACCTCGCAGCTCCGTTTTCACCTGCTGAGGTGTCGGAACTGCAACCTCCTCAGGACGACACAGAACACATGCAATGTTTTTTTTATTGCATTTAAAAAATCTGCGAGGCCACGAGACGTACTTGTTTTATTTAGGAGGATTTACTTTTTATTAGAGACCGTAGGTTCTGTTAACAGCAACGATGTGGAGGGTTTTCCTCCTCATTCAGTTTTTCCTGTGCCCCCATCCTGGCACCTCCAGAGTAACACTAGTTTCTGGTCGACCTGAATCCGTGTACTCTTCATTAGCAAAAAGGGAATAATTAAATAATGAAAACAGATGCGTTTTCCTGTATTTCTGATTTTTGTTTTTCCATAACAAAAACCAAATAACTTAAATCTGGATATTCAGTTTCCCTTTCAGAAACAAAACAACAAAAGAAAGAGTTCATGGATTGTATGGCAGCCTTAGTTAGTTCCAGAGGGAAGAGATAAATAAATAAATAAATAAATAAATAAATAAATAAATAAATAAATAATAAATGCATAAATATGCCATAAAACAGTTTTTTTTTGTTTAATTTAAAAAAAAAACTTTAAGTACTTGTTATTTTCTCTAAGAATTATACATATAGGTATCGAAAAAAGTATCATTTAGGTACCGGTATCGAAAACCAGGTATCGTTAAAGTAGTAGTATTGAAAAATATTTAACGATAACCATCCCTATTTATTAGCCATGCAGCGGGGAGCGGGAGCAGTACAGAGACCACCTTAAAGTACGACGGTGAACCATAGCAACAAGGTTGTTTTTATCAAGTACGATGGCCCATGCTGTACAATAGGGTGTTGGTCAACTGATCTACAGTCGTCAATGCTGATTGATTATGAATTATTATGAATTTAACAATGATTACTGCCTGATAACATTTTCCCAAATCTGAAAAGCTCACTGGAAGGACACAAGCTGAGGACAATATTTTCCTGATATTGAGGATTTCTTTAGTTGTCTAGTCGAACAAATTCAACACCCTTTAAAAAAATACTGCGGTAATGCCGAAAACCGTGATAATTTTGGTCACAATAACTGTGAAGGTAAATTTTCACACCGTGACAACCCTACTTTGTTGATATGTCTCTGCAACATTGCGTGGTCTTCGGGGGCAGTTCCTGTGGACTGGCAGACCGGGGTGGTGGTCCCATTTTAGAGAAAAGGGATCAGAGAGTGTGGGAGATCACACCTAGAAACTCTTTTAACTCCAACCAGGTAGATGTTATAGTTATCTCGGAACTGGTGTGATAGTTAACTTTTAACAAGTGTGATAAGTAACCTTTAACAGGTGTGGTGGGTAATAATAATAATATATTTGATTTATATAGCGCTCTACATTCTTGGAATCTCAGAGTGCTCAGGGTGACTTCAAACAGTTGTGATGGGTAACTCTAAAGAGGTGTGATGAGTAACTTTAAACAGGTGTGGTGGGTCACTTTAAACAGGTGTGATGAGTAACTTTAAACAGGTGTGGTGGGTCACTTTAAACAGGTGTGATGAGTAACTTTAAACAGGTGTGGTGGGTCACTTTAAACAGGTGTGGTGGGTAACTCTAAACAGGTGTGGTGGGTCACTTTAAACAGGTGTGGTGGGTCACTTTAAACAGGTGTGGTGAGTCACTTTAAACAGGTGTGGTGGGTCACTTTAAACAGGTGTGATGAGTAACTTTAAACAGGTGTGGTATGTAACTCTAAGCAGGTGTGATGAGTAACTTTAAACAGGTGTGGTGGGTCACTTTAAACAGGTGTGATGAGTAACTTTAAACAGGTGTGATGAGTAACTTTAAACAGGTGTGGTGGGTCACTTTAAACAGGTGTGGTGGGTCACTTTAAACAGGTGTGGTGGGTAACTCAAACAGGTGTGGTGGGTCACTTTAAACAGGTGTGGTGGGTAACTCTAAACAGGTGTGGTGGGTCACTTTAAACAGGTGTGGTGGGTCACTTTAAACAGGTGTGGTGGGTCACTTTAAACAGGTGTGGTGGGTAACTCTAAACAGGTGTGGTGGGTCACTTTAAACAGGTGTGGTGGGTCACTTTAAACAGGTGTGGTGGGTAACTCTAAACAGGTGTGGTGGGTAACTTTAAACAGGTGTGGTGGGTCACTTTAAACAGGTGTGGTGGGTCACTTTAAACAGGTGTGGTGGGTAACTCTAAACAGGTGTGGTGGGTCACTTTAAACAGGTGTGGCGGGTCACTTTAAACAGGTGTGGTGGGTCACTTTAAACAGGTGTGATAGGTAACACCTTGTTTTCCCCTATTAGGATGTCTGGGTTTCTCTTCTGAACCCCTGTAATATGGATAGTAGTTGCATCTTTCTGTTTTTATACTAAATTGATAAATATTTGTCATTTTAAAATAAAATCCACAGAACGCCATTGCCATGATGCTCCATCTTCAGACATTTCACTCCATGACTCCATATTTCCTGGCTACCTGACAGCTGTTTGGCGCCTCTGTTGCATTGACCACCATTATCTTAAAATTAGCATCGTAACTCTGCCTCAGTTCTCTGTTAACTCTCCACGTCTGATTAGGGATGGGTACAGAATCCGGTACTTTTTAAGGTACCGGCCGAATTCCATGGTACCAACCGAGGACCGACTCACGTGATCAAAAACGTTGTCTTGTTTCGGTACTTGTCCGTCATTAATGAGAACTTGTGAGACAGAGATTCAGCCTGATGAGCTGTCATTGATCCTGCGTGCGCATCACCTGCACTGGGCATGTTTCGGACGTGCTACAATTGTGTGTGCTTTGCTGTCGCTGTGTGCGTGTAGGGAGGAGCTGCGCGCCGCGCATGCATCTCTCCTGTACCACAGCTGATTTTCTCCGTTGCTGCGCCTGCGTCAGAGATGAGCAGCTGTGTGTGTGCGCATGTGTGTGTGCGTGCCCGCGTCGGATCATTAGAACCGGGACCGGCACGTGCTGCTACCACTCAGAGTAGGCGATCCAGCTGGATCATGGTGGCTGGATCAGCCCGTGGACCGGGTCAGCGGACCACCAGGTCTTGTTAATAGGAGGAGCTCGGGAGTGAGGAGAGCTAAATTCTGGACTGTGCGTTATTGGCTCATCCTCTGGGTCCCCCCCGTGTGGGATATTTTGTCCCACACGGACTGTTCCACTGTTTTAGATTAGTTTAATAAATTGTTATTATATTTGGAAACACGTCTCTGTCTGTTACTTCTGTAGAGGAGCCTGGTAGCCTTTTTTAAGGGGAGACCTCCAGATCAGTTCTAAAAGGTCCCATAGAGGTGAGGAGGGGGAAAGAAAAAATGAGCAGCAAGGAGGGGAGCTGCTCCTCATCATAGTAATTCCAGAGGACAAAGTTAGGAGGACGAGGAGCTGGGTTTGAATTTTTGCATCATTTAGAAAACACTAAGCAGTTGGTTAAAAGTTTTCATATGGAAGAATTTTATACAACACTACGATAAAATACAAACATTTTTATGTTATTTATCATTATTTTTGTTACTTCTTGTTATATATTGAGAAATAAATAAATTTAATATAAAAAGCGATTGATTTAATTATTAAACACTCAAAAAGTATTGAAAATTGGTACAGTTAAGTACCGGTATTGATTCGTAGGTACCGAGAATTGGTACTGGATTGATTCAAAGGTGAAAGGTACCCGTCCCTACTTCTGATCCAGTCTGCTTTGGTCGGCGTCTGCTTTACAAAACGCCGGCGCCCTCTGCTGTTTTGGTCGTGTAATGACACCAAACAACTAGACCCTGATTATAAGACAACCCCACATTTTCACATTATTTTCAATGAAAATAACTTGTCTCATATTCAGGACAATATGGTAGTTAATTTTATTATAGAGTAATTTTGTAACTAACTCGGTTAATTTTTGGAACAAGTAGTGGGTAACTATTATTACTTTTTTAAAGTAACGTTGCCAACTCTGCTGACACATGACCTTGTCATTTGTTTTTCACTGTGCTTAAACACTATGATCTGCTGTAGTGTAATTATGATAAATGCCCTCCAGTAAAACACAGCATCGATCCAGGACTTCTCTTAGCCCGGTTCTGACTACAAGGTGACTCTTTTTCAAACTGCTGGAAGCCCACTGGCTCAGTAAATGATCTGGCCTTGGTGTAGTCAGCATCACATCTCTGAGTCACTCAGTGGCTCTCAAGGTGGGTGGGCCTTTAGTTATCACCAAACACTAGCCTGTATCTGTAGAGCTACTGCAGAAGAACATCAGCACCCATCTCAAACAAATATTTCAGTGTTGAAGGAGTGTGAGACGAAACAAATGAATCAATGACAGCTCCAGGCTGATCTATATCTCCTTCTCTCTGTCTCTCTCTCACTCTCTCTCTCTCTCTGTTTTTGAACTGCTTTTTATGTTCTAATCTGGACTCATGTTTAATTCTTTGTTATTTTGTCTGTAAATTATTGGTAATGTTTTATGTTTTGTGCTGAATGTTTAGTTTAAAATACCAAGTTCTTGTTTAGCATACTGTATGAAACTTAATGTTAGCATTCAACAAACAAAAATAATAAAACTTGAATTGAAAACTGGATTCTGGGAACTTTTTTCAGTTAAATTAAAGCAGCACTCTGGAGGATTTCATCAAGAGAGCAGTTTTTGAATCTAGCGTCCAAAGGCTCCTCCTCAAAACATCTCGACACGCGCGTCCGGTCGCGTGTGCGCGCATGCACGCGGCGCGTATACTTCGGGCATAAACTGTACAGCTCAATGTGTAGGGTTTAATCACTCACAGTTCACAATCTTATTCCAACAATACTACGAGGGTCTGATGAGCCCTCTCTGTCCCTGCTGCTTCTGATATTAGCTCTGTTAGCACCGAGCTGCTGCTGGACTCTGAAGCTGAACTTGACTCGGCCCTGGATGAACTTTCTGACCAAAATAAACGCGTAACCCTGTCAAGCCTTGCCATTCTGTGAGGTGAAAGGTTTAAAAATAAAAATGAATCCGTCTTTAGTTGGGAAATGGGTAGGTTTTTAGTAGAAATTAGCTGTGAGTCCTCAGTGAACGAGATGATAAACAGAGAAACACACGGAGCCTCCTGTACGACAGCGCCCCCTACTGGTACAGGTTTGGTCGATGCGCGTGCATGTTGAGAGAATGCAGAAATTTGAATTTCATTGGCTGAAAAATGTTGGCGGCAAGAAATAATGGAAAGGGGTCTCTAGGAGGAAGGAGGGTCTTCATCAGAATGACAGATGTTGTGGAACTCAACCCATAGATCATAGTTTAGACCTGAAATATCATTTAGAACATTTAGAAAACTTTGATACAGAGAAAAATAATCCAGAGAGTCTTTAATGAAAGACTGAAGTCCTCCTCTGTTCTCTGGACCAGCTGGTTCCTAAAGACAGGGATTCTCTTGGTCAACCTGCTTCATTTACCAAACCTGTCAGGAACCTTGGTGAGACATTTACTTAATTTTTTATTTTATTTATTTTTATATTTATAAAGGGAACTCCCAAGAAGCAGGGTTAGCTTATATAGGGACCCCAGGCATAAAAAAAAAGAACCATTACATTTATAATACAATACCATTTGACCATACCCCCAAAACAATCTTAAAAAACCCACACAGCCACATCTACACATATCCCCTATGTATCCACATATTATTATTTTTGTAGTTATTACATGATACGGCACTTATCGTTATCACATTATCTAGCTTTGCACCTATTCACAATTAACTTTAGCAACACATCAACTTATTAGAGGTGAGAAGATTCATTCTTACACTTCAATCATCATTTGAACAAAGTTTTTCACCTGAAAATAACAATTACGATTTATGTTACATACCGGTACTTGTTTTTGCTTTTTTTTGTTAGTTTTTTTCGCAGATGATACTAATTTATTCTTGTCTTATGATACTTAAGTTACTTAAGGTAAGGGTTAAGTTTTGTTGGTTTTGTATGAGTATAATGTAGTAATCGATCCTTTTTCAAATGTCTCTTAAATGTGTGTAGGGATGGCGAATTTTGTATTTTACTGTTAATTTTATTCCAGATCAATGGGCCTTTGCATACAATACTGAAGCTAGTACACTTCCATTTACGATTTTTAGCCATCAGCTTATTTTCTCTTCTAGTATTGTGTTCATGTGTCAGATAGGTTATAGGGATGAGTTGGCAGAGTCTTTCATATTGTCTTTGTACTACCATATACATCATACATGCATTGTGAAAAATATTACTCTCAGTGAGCTTCAAGAGCTTAAAGCCTGCAAAGTGGATCGGAGGGAGCATAGAACTCAGACCATGATATGACACGTATCACTTTCTTCTGCAGAACAAGTCATTTGTCAAGATAGCTGGGATACGTGTTACACCAGATGATATTACAATAACTTAAATGTGGTTCAAACAGAGCTTGATATAGAGTCATAAGAGCTTCAAAAGGGAGATGATGTCAAATGTTATAGAACAGACCAATATATTTAGATAGTTTTGTTGTTAATTCATCAATATGTTTTTTAAATTTAAAAATTAATCAATAAATATTCTTAAACATGTTGTATGTTGAACTCTTTTGATAATTTTCCCACTGATCTTAATACTTACATGTTCAGTATTTTTTAAAGTTCTGTTAAAATGGAACATAATCCAATGAGTTTTATCAGTGTTTAAAGATAATTTATTACATCTAAGCCAAATGCCTACTTTGATTAATTCATCATTAACTATGTTTTGAAGAGTATCAAGGTTTTTATGAGAAAAGACTAAATTACTATCATCAGCAAAAATAATTTTGTGTAATATATCTGAGTTTATCAAGTCATTTATATAAATAATAAAAAGAAGAGGACCTAAAGTAGATCCTTGTGGTACTCTGCATTTAGTCGTTTTAGTTTGGGATTTATTGCTGTGTATTTGTACATAATGCTCCCTTTCAGATAGGTAACTTCTACAACAGCTGAGCGCAGTTCCTCTGACTCCATAGTGCTCAAGTTTTCCTAGCAAAATTTCAGGATTTATAGTATCAAATGCTTTGGATAAATCTAGAAAAATACCCACTCCACATTCACCTTTATCGACTGCATCATTTACTTTCTCAAGGAGATCAAGAATTGCTATGCATGTTGTGCGCTTTTTTCTGAAGCCATGCTGAGATGATGTGAGTATATCCAAGTTATCCAAGTAGCCATACAGCCTATTATATACTATTCTCTCAAGTACTTTAGATAGAGTAGGCAGTATAGATATGGGTCGATAATTGTGCATAATCTTTTTGTCCCCAGTTTTAAATACTGGAATAATTTTTGCAGTTTTAATTTTTCTTGGCACAACCCCCTGGTTTAAAGACAGGTTTATACAATAAGTAAGTGGTTCAACAATTTCAAGAGCAATATATTTTACGATTTTGTTACAGGTACCATCCTCCCCTTTTGTACAAGAGTTTTTCATTCCCAGTATGATTTTAAGTTCTTCAAATTCATCAGTTGGCTTCATAAAAATTTGATATTTGGCGCCCCCTGGTGGCTGTATTTTCTTAGACAATGATTCTCCTATGGAATTGACATAATTATTAAAGCTGTTGGCGAGATCTTCATCTCCTAATTTACATTTAGTGTCAGGAAGGACAGCTATTTTCTTCCCCCTGCTGAGGACTTGATTTAGTACTTTCCAGCATTTCTTTTGAACCCCATGGGCAGCCTTTAAGGCCTGTATATTTTGGTTTCTCCTATTGACTCTTATCAAACTGGTCAATTTATTTTTATATTTGAGATATCTGTCTTTATTTTCATCTGTTGGATTCTTAACATAAAGTGTATAGAGTCTATTTTTTGTTTTAATAGATGTCAGAATGCCCTTGGTGAGCCATTTTTCCTGTTTACCAGAGACTAGTTTACTTTTTCAGGAATAGTGTTTCTAATATATCAACTATCTCTTGTATGAATGTGTTGTAAACAGAATTCCATCTTTTAGCTTTAATATGTTCTTTTAACAAACTTACATTTTTTTTCGGGATAACACTTTAGATTTTATCTTTAGGGATGGCTCATTTGTTTGTTTTCCAAGGTCAGCAAAAAGTACAGAGGGGAAATGATCTGAGATATCTGACAGTATGACACCAGAATCAAAACAGGCGTGTTGTATATTTGTGATCATTTTATTAATGATAGATTTACTGCATGCTGTTTCCCTGGAATATAAGGTGATTGTAGGAAAAAAATATGTAGCATAGAGACAATTAAAAACTCTGTTTTTAAATTATTTTCTAGGGCAAGATTAATATTAAAGTCTCCAAGAATAAAACGGTTTTTGTTACAATTGTTAAGTCTATTAAAGAGTTTGTCCAAACAGTTTAGGAATAGATTTAGATCAGAGTCTGGAGGTCAATAAACCACTCCAACAATGATATCTTTCCCATTTTTTAATATCTAGTTTAATGAACAAGGAATCAGAAAATCCATCATCTAGAGATAAGACCCAGCTCTGACTCTGGATGCTCACATCAGTTCTCTGGTTCTCTCTTCTTTCTTTCATCTCAGGAATATTGCTAAGCTGAGTTCCATTGTGTGGCACAAACTTATCATCCACGCCTTTATCACTTCTGTAACTCTCTCTTCACCTGTCTGAACAGAGCTTCCATAAATCGACTATAGGTGGTTCAGAACGCCTGAGCCAGGCTTCTGACCAAGTCCTTTAAATACACCCACTTCACCCCGCTACTTTTCCAACTCCACTGGCTGCCCTTTAACTCCAGAGTTCATTTCCAGATCCTGGTTCTGGTTTTTAGGGTCCTACTTGGACCAGCACCAGCTTCCATCAGTGATCTACATCCTTCCACCCCCAGCAGGTCCCTGAGGTCCAGTGATCAGAGCCTGCTGGTTGTGCATTGTACCAGGATAAAGACTAAAGGAGACAGAGACTCTGCTGCTGTGGACCCAGACTCTGGACCTCTGCTCCCTGAGCCTGAGACCAGAGACTCAGTGATTCCTTTAATAAGCAGCTCCAAACCATCTATTCAAACCAGCTTTTCCTGGACTCTTGTAAAGTGTCTTTCTGCTCTGATGTCTCCTTTTTTGTTTGCTGTCCTGTAAAAAAAAAAATCCCTCTGTGTAAATGTTTCTAGATTGTTTGTTATAGTCTCGTCTGTTTGTTCCTGTAAAGCACCTTGTGATTAATATCTAGAGACGTGCTATAGAAATAAATATCTTCTTCTCCTACATAAAGAGTAATTGATAATGCTGCTATGAGCCAGTATGCTGCCATAAAGGAGGAGTAACCTGTACACCACTGGTGCTCAATATCTCGATCACAATCGACCGGCCGGTTGTGAAGGCATTGCTGGAAGATCAGGGGACAGCTACACCAGGATCCACGGGCCGGCTCTTCAGTACCTCTGTTGAAGCTCCATCAGAAAAGAGAGTGAGCCAATAAATATCCGTTCAGTCAAAACACTGACAAAAAGAAAATCAATAGCTTCTAGGTCACATGACCAAAAGACTCAAAATCAATCCCTAAATGTGTTCCTAAACTAGACTACTGACACCCCGAAGTTTTGAACATACTTGATTGAATTTCAGAGTTTGTACAGTATTTATATTTTTAGAAAGAAATAAAGAAAACAATTTTTTAAAAGATAAAAAAAAGCAGAGGAGAAGGGAGGAAGAGCAAGGGAAAAGATTAAATCCTGGTGTGTGAGAGGGACGAAGCACCAATTATTATCTGGTCCTGGGCCCAGGCAAGACCATCAGCTGTCCTGAGTAAAACTTCAGTAAGCTGTGTTTTGATCATTAATGGAAGGTGGACGAGGATGAACTGACTGGACTTTACTTTGCATTTGGGATTCTGAATCTGAACTACGTACAGTAGTTACATAAGAGATGTCCACTTCCTCCTAGAAGTCCCAGAGAGAGATAAAACACCACAGACCCTCTGATGTGATCCGAGGCAATGAAGTCTGCAGGAGTACTTTGAGCTTTCTCATGGGAGGAGTTTTACATCCGTGTGAGAGAGGCGAGCGAGACAGACAGAGATGCAGCTTAGCATCAGGTTGTTCAACATGTCCTACGAGTTTTGTTTTTATTGTCCAATAATATTAAAACCTGTCAGTAATGTCTGACTGTGTGCAAACAGTGGAGCTGTGTTCTAACGTGTTATTGTTCATGTAATTATCAGTTTATTGACTGTTGAGCTGGAATCAAAGCAGTTGTGATCAGATTGTGTGATTGACAGTTTGAGGAACGTCCACCATGGCCTTGTTGTGTTAAAACCTTCTCAGAGTGGATAAAGTACACACCAGCCCCATTCTGAGCTTTAATTCTTGTGTTTCAGGATCGGATCTACTGGACAGACCGAGACCAGGCAGCAGTTTTTATGGCCAACAGACTAACTGGTCAAGATGTCCAAGCTCTGGCTGAAAACCTCAATGACCCCCATGATATTGTGGTCTTCCACCAGCTCCGACAGCCACAAGGTGGGTTTGTTTTTGTGTGTCTTCACCCCATTCCTACTGAGTATCCAACTAACTTTATTTTGGTAGTGCGTTGTCAGATTTGATCTTTTTTTTTTCCTGAACAGTTTCTACAAAGTAAAAGAGAGTTTAGCAGTTCTCTCATGTAGAACAACAAATCAGATCACTCCTCCTGTGTCTCTAAAGCCCTCTGGGTCTTCACACCTCACCTCTTCACTTCTCCCTGTCTGATCCTGTTTCCAGGCCCTGACAGCTGTAATCTGGGCAGTGTAGCCAATGGAGGCTGTGAGTATTTGTGTCTAAAGGCTCCACAGATCACCGAACACTCACCCAAATACACCTGCACCTGCCCTGATGGACAGGACCTGGGGCCTGACATGAGAAGCTGTGTTCCAGGTGAGAGGTCTGATGATCTATAACAGCTGTTCTCAAAGTCTGATCCAAACCCAACAGTCCAGATCCAGCCGCACTTTGATACACTCATACAATGTTAATGTTCATATAACAAACAGTCAGAGACTATTTATGTTCAGTAAATGAAATGAGATGTGAGGATTTTACTGCAGGTTGGTAATAAAAATCATGTAAACATCAAGTTCGTTCTCTCTGAGTCTAAGTCACGACTGAACCCATCACCTTGTGTTTGAAGCATTTATCAATCAGCTGGAACAAATCAGGAAAACATTCACCTACAAATGGTTAGAAATCAGAGAACAATCACCAGATGTTTGTAGACTTACAGAAATCCAACATAAACATTGTAGCGTTATATAGGGGTAAAGTTGTATATATTGAATATTATTATTATAATTATTCTTAATAATTAATAATAATAGTCAAAACCTCGTAATTAGGGCACCACCCAGCGTTTTCTTTGGAAGGTAAGCTGAGACAACCTTTAGTTTTATCTTATTTGTATTTTATTGTTATTTATCATTTATCAGTCTGAATCTGAAAGAAGTAAGGTCTTTACCCATTTTCGATATGAAAACATACAAAAATCACTGGAAGCCCACTTATGATTATATACGGATAAATTTATTTACAGAAACCTCAAAATGAACATGTTATAACAGCAACACAGCAAAGTTAGGAATTTGACTTTGTAACCAGTTCAAGTTATTGACAAGATGAATTATTGAGGTTAAATAAATATTAATGACTAGTGTTTCAGAGTGAGAAATGGTTTACTAATGAAATTAAGCTAATTTATTGACCTATGAAAGGAAAAGGCTGATTATGGGATTTTAAGGAGGATGGATGGATGAAGAGAGTTAGGTTTAGCTTGCTTTACCCAAACTGCATCATATTGCAATAACCACATAGGTTGATTGTCTCACCGAACCACTGAACTTGAATCCCCGAGATACATTGAGGCCTGGACGGCTTTGTTTCCTCCAGCAGTCACAGTGGTTCCTGTTCCAGCTTGAAGAGAAGGCAGTCAAGGCATGAAACGCTCGATGGGTGACTCAAGTGTGGAAGGGTATCAGAAGCTGATACCCTTCCACACTTGAGTCACCCATCGAGTGTGGAAGGGTATCAGAAGCTGATGGATGCAGATCTCCAGGATTTGGGCAAGCATGGCTTGCTCTCTCTCATGGCAGGAGGATGTCTTCATGTTCAGTAGTTTAGCTTCAGATTAACGCCGTCTAACTTTTGGTTTCTAACGAAGGATGAAAGAAAAATAAACTTTAAAGCGTCTAAACTTGGTTGAGAAGAATGTAACGTGAAAATAAAAGAAAAGCTTAACGCCGAAAGTTTCTAAGACTAAAGTTAAGAGTCTGTTCTGCTGAGCAGGCCTCAGGTTGCAGTCCTGCGTCTTGGCTCCCTGGTGAGGGGAGCAGGGCCAGCATGCAGGCTGGCTGGAGAGGTCATCAGGTCATCTGAGCAGGAAGTAAG
>SSNR01000002.1:4055102-4069013 GCA_006937965.1 Callopanchax toddi | reverse complement strand
AGCATTTATCAATCAGCTGGAACAAATCAGGAAAACATTCACCTACAAATGGTTAGAAATCAGAGAACAATCACCAGATGTTTGTAGACTTACAGAAATCCAACATAAACATTGTAGCGTTATATAGGGGTAAAGTTGTATATATTGAATATTATTATTATAATTATTCTTAATAATTAATAATAATAGTCAAAACCTCGTAATTAGGGCACCACCCAGCGTTTTCTTTGGAAGGTAAGCTGAGACAACCTTTAGTTTTATCTTATTTGTATTTTATTGTTATTTATCATTTATCAGTCTGAATCTGAAAGAAGTAAGGTCTTTACCCATTTTCGATATGAAAACATACAAAAATCACTGGAAGCCCACTTATGATTATATACGGATAAATTTATTTACAGAAACCTCAAAATGAACATGTTATAACAGCAACACAGCAAAGTTAGGAATTTGACTTTGTAACCAGTTCAAGTTATTGACAAGATGAATTATTGAGGTTAAATAAATATTAATGACTAGTGTTTCAGAGTGAGAAATGGTTTACTAATGAAATTAAGCTAATTTATTGACCTATGAAAGGAAAAGGCTGATTATGGGATTTTAAGGAGGATGGATGGATGAAGAGAGTTAGGTTTAGCTTGCTTTACCCAAACTGCATCATATTGCAATAACCACATAGGTTGATTGTCTCACCGAACCACTGAACTTGAATCCCCGAGATACATTGAGGCCTGGACGGCTTTGTTTCCTCCAGCAGTCACAGTGGTTCCTGTTCCAGCTTGAAGAGAAGGCAGTCAAGGCATGAAACGCTCGATGGGTGACTCAAGTGTGGAAGGGTATCAGAAGCTGATACCCTTCCACACTTGAGTCACCCATCGAGTGTGGAAGGGTATCAGAAGCTGATGGATGCAGATCTCCAGGATTTGGGCAAGCATGGCTTGCTCTCTCTCATGGCAGGAGGATGTCTTCATGTTCAGTAGTTTAGCTTCAGATTAACGCCGTCTAACTTTTGGTTTCTAACGAAGGATGAAAGAAAAATAAACTTTAAAGCGTCTAAACTTGGTTGAGAAGAATGTAACGTGAAAATAAAAGAAAAGCTTAACGCCGAAAGTTTCTAAGACTAAAGTTAAGAGTCTGTTCTGCTGAGCAGGCCTCAGGTTGCAGTCCTGCGTCTTGGCTCCCTGGTGAGGGGAGCAGGGCCAGCATGCAGGCTGGCTGGAGAGGTCATCAGGTCATCTGAGCAGGAAGTAAGAGAGCAGGAACAGGGAAGGCTGAAGAAGCGCAAGAAGAAGCGAAGAGGAGGAGCCAGAGCAAGAGATCTTACAGTTAGCGCCTTCTGGTTTTAAAGGGGCAGAGGTGGAGTCTGGTTCAGCCAATGGTGTGGTTGACTCCACCTTCATCTGCATAAAGGGGAAGTACTTAGGAATGGCTTCTAAAAAGGGGGTTTAACTTTTGATGAGAGGAATAAAGTTTCTAATCAATAAAATAAATCTTTACCACTTTTCTCTCTGAAACGTGATGAGTTATTCAGAATCACCTTTTAGACTGACTGCATCATGTTTATTCTAAGCATAGAAACACATTAAATCCCACATCAGATTAATCAGAGAAATCAGTTACTCTTAGCTTAAGAGTACATTAGACGGATAACATTTCTAGTTTCTTGACTAGATTAGATTTAAAAGAGAAAAACACCCGTAGGTATTTTGGAATCATGATATTGATAAACAATATGAAAAGTCTTCAAAGAAGATTAACTAAAGAACTTTTACCTAAGTAAATCAAACAGGGAAAAATCAAACTTTATCTTCTAAACACATTTTAAAAGTAAACTTGTGGATATTAACATTTCTTTATATCAATTTGGATCACACTGAAGTTTTATTTCATCTAGAACCTGTGAGGGTGAAGAGAGGTTAGCAGAGACATTTAAGTTCTTAAGGAAAGGAG
This sequence comes from Callopanchax toddi, assembly GCA_006937965.1. Taxonomy (NCBI): domain Eukaryota; kingdom Metazoa; phylum Chordata; class Actinopteri; order Cyprinodontiformes; family Nothobranchiidae; genus Callopanchax; species Callopanchax toddi. The sequence continues at coordinate 4,067,063 of SSNR01000002.1, read as the reverse complement.
AGACAAAGAAATTCCTCAGCTTTCCCCACTGGGTGAGAAAAGGTGGGGTGAGGGTCTTCTGGCTCCATTCCGTCTGTGCTTGTGATCGAAACTCCTTTTGATCACAATCCTGATCACAGAAAGTTTGTTATTTGAACAAGCAATCACCAAGTTGTAAATTAGCATTCAGTCGTATCTGTCTTGTTACAGAAAGATGAAAGGGGGTTCTTCGACACCAAGGCAGGAATTTATGACCTCCTGAGGGGGAATCTGTTTGAAAGAGGGTGTGAGTTGGGGGAAAGAGTCAATTGTCACACACACATAATCCATTTCTTGATCTGGTCCATATAAACTTAGAAATAACGTCTATTTCCGCTACAACATATTGATTAAATGCTGAATGTGGCTCAGTGGAAACACTATTACGTATAGAGGCCACACATTCAGACTAAATCCTCCACTGAAACCTTCCTTTCTGAATTTGTTTGCAGCAGCACCAAGAGATGAGACGAGAGCAGCGTCTCTGCCTCCCTCTGGGTTTACTCCTGACACCAAAGGGACTCCTGAAGACGTGTCTCCATCCTCAGAGGGAGTGTCTCAGGCGGATGCGGTCCCCCGTCTGGCCACAGCTTCCTCTGCTTCTCCTGAGCCTCTCACAGCGCTGAGCACCCTGCAGCCTCTATCGTCACAGGAGTCAAAAGCTCTGGGCTCACACTCCACCTCCACGGCAGTGGTCACCTCCACCACGCCTCCAGGGGACAGCAGCGTCTCACAGCACTGTGAGTGGACCTGAAAACATTCTTCATTTAATACCCTCCTGAGTCCTTACAGGACACAAATGTCCACTTCTAGAAAAACACTGTAAACTCATTCTGATTCATGATTTTTTTTTTACTTTTTAGGTTGAAGTCCTGATCTAAACAATCAGATATCTAAGTTTTATCAGGATAACTCTTTAGATGTCAGTTTGGTGACATGATGCTACTACGGTAATAAAAAGAGTATAATTTAGCATTAAAAGTTATTGAAGTCTACCTGAACTCACTGAATGTTTTTGTTTTCTCCTCCTTGAAGTTGAGTGAAAAGTTTTTGTTGACTTGTTTTGTCCTGTGGGTTCCTGTAGATCCAGTAAACCAATCAGATGAAGTGGTTCATGTTTGGGTTGATGGGGAGGAATGGAGGATTTTAGAGGTCAACATTAAAAATAACAACTTTGATCATTTTCCTCAAAAACTAAACCTCCAACATCACAGAACACAGGATTATTTTTCATCATTTATATGGTTAAAAACTGGTTTTAATGAAACATTTTGTCCTCCAGTGACTTCAGAGAAATGTAAATGATAAAACTGCTGCTGCACAAAACTATGAATGCATCAAAGGTCATGTTTAGGATGATTCTTAAAGAGCAAATTGCAGGGGGTTTTTTTTGGATAAAATTCTGTCCAAAAATACAATTTGAAATGTTTATTGAGGGTATTTTGTTTTACAAAACATTTTAAAAACCATTTTCTAGTCAAAAGTGCCCCTTTTTGCAAAGCTTCTAAAAACGCTTTAAAAAAATTGACCTGTGACGTCAGCTAAGGGAGCTCCTAGCTAGGTGGCGCTGCTTACAGTGTTGTCAGATGTAGATAAATAAAGTATTTGTAGGATAATTTAACACTCTGTACGATCAATAATCCCATAAATATGATCATTTGAGCCCTTTGTTGTGTGGAGTTTGTGTAACAGAAGCTTGTTGTAATCATTGTGTTAGATTTTTTAAAGCTAAAACTACTTTAACATCTCAGACTGGCACCGCTCTAGTCTGCCAGCTGCCTGCTCGCTGTCGGCGATGAGTTGTTAGTTTTAGGTTAGAGCGCTCTCTAATCGAGTCGGTGTGTATTCATTTTAATCAAAAATGCTAAATTATTATGTTTATGAATGCCAATCGCCAGTCTGTCAGGACAGCGAGTCAACAAGACGGCTTCCTTAGCCTACCGGCATGCTGACTTCTGTTTGGCGACACGAAAAACTCTGGCGGTCCTGGTCTAGTCCAGGACTGGATGTGATGGAGTCCCACATACCGACGAAAAACATTCAGTGTGACTCTAAACAGGCGCCATTACTCCGATCCTTTCAAATTAACACCGGAATAGCTGTTAGCACGCAGCAGCTAACAGGAGCTAACGGGGAGACTTGAGTCTCGTTTCCATGATGGCAGGGTTCTGTACGGTTCGTGGCGGGTCGTCGTAGTCCGGTACTGATCCGCGATTTCATGAGAGCATTTCCTTCAGCTGTCGGACCCTCACCTGGCTGGCGGGGTACAGTAAATCCATGCAGATGCCGCAGGGCTCCAGAGGGGCTTCCCAACGGGACTCTCCAGCAGCCTGACCCGACACTGTTCCGGTCAGCTTGAACCGTTCAGCTGCATCCTGTGAAACTTCTTTATAAACTCTTTCATTCCTTAACAATCCATCTAGCTCATCCTGGAGGCAGCTCAATGTTTGGAGCTCTGATGATCAAACCTGGTGCTAAAGGCTGGGATGTTATCCCATCCATGTACGGTAGTGAGGAGGTGGTCTAGACCGGTGAACCCCTAGCATACAGCCTTACAGGACTGATTGTTTTTATCTTTTTTTTTTTATTATCTTAATAAAATATCTTCTCACTATAGTAATAAAGTAATAAAATAACGGCACTCTGGGGGTTTTGTTTTGGGTTGAAGTCTCTCTTCAGTGAGTCACCATTACAAATCTCCTTCGAGACCCAAATTGAGTAGAGATTGAGAACTTTTTCTTTACTTTCATATCAAATAGGAAAGAACTCTTTAGTGGTTTACTACTCAGTTAAAAAGGGTTACACATGCTCATTAAGGATCGGGCCGTCCTGATCCATAACTCCCTTTATATTCTTTATTTTCTTCGACATTGTATGAAACTTTGTCATTATTGTAAACTTTTTAATAACTTATTACTGTTAACATCTTAACAGATACTCTGACCGTAATTACCGTAAAAAGCTTCAGCGGATGTAAACTTATTTCGCACATGCACAGAACCGATCGGGTTTCCATTACAGATCGAGCAGTGACATCTCTCTCTTTGAAACACTCACAGCCATGCCTCGCCCTCCCCTCCTTCCCGGTTTTATCTCCATCTATCGCTCCTCTTTCTCTCTCTCACTCCATTTTTCACACATCCTACAGCCCTCACCTTTCTCTGACACTTGTGAATTTGTGGTTTCAGCTGGAGGAGAGCATTTCCTCTTGGGGGAGAACCTGACCGTGGCTGTTCTGGGAGTGGTCATTCCCATTGGTAAGCCCGCAGCTTCTTTCTGTTTGTCTTTTCAGAATTAATGTCTGCAGAGCTGCATATAGTTGTATACCTACAGTGGTGTGAAAAACTATTTGCCCCCTTCCTGATTTCTTATTCTTTTGCATGTTTGTCACAGAAAATGTTTCTGATCATCAAACACATTTAACTATTAGTCAAAGATAACACAAGTAAACACAAAATGCAGTTTTTAAATGATGGTTTTTATTATTTAGGGAGAAAAAACAATTCAACCCTACATGGCCCTGTGTGAGAAAGTGATTGCCCCCTGAACCTAATAACTGGTTGGGCCACCCTTAGCAGCAATAACTGCAATCAAGCGTTTGCGATAACTTGCAACGAGTCTGTTACAGCGCTCTGGAGGAATTTTGGCCCACTCATCTTTGCAGAATTGTTGTAATTCAGCTTTATTTGAGGGTTTTCTAGCATGAACTGCCTTTTTAAGGTCATGCCACAACATCTCAATAGGATTCAGGTCAGGACTTTGACTAGGCCACTCCAAAGTCTTCATTTTGTTTTTCTTCAGCCATTCAGAGGTGGATTTGCTGGTGTGCTTTTGGGTCATTGTCCTGCTGCAGCACTCAAGATGGCTTCAGCTTGAGTTGACGAACAGATGGCCTTCAGGACATTCTCCTTCAGGATTTTTTGGTAGACAGTAGAATTCATGGTTCCATCTATCACAGCAAGCCTTCCAGATCCTGAAGCAGCAAAACATCCCCAGACCATCACACTACCACCACCATATTTTACTGTTGGTATGATGTTCTTTTTCTGAAATGCTGTTACTTTTACGCCAGATGTAACGGGACACGCACCTTCCAAAAAGTTCAACTTTTGTCTCGTCGGTCCACAAGGTATTTTCCCAAAAGTCTTGGCAATCATTGAGATGTTTTTAGCAAAATTGAGACGAGCCTTAATGTTCTTTTTCCTTAAAAGTGGTTTGCGCCTTGGAAATCTGCCATGCAGGCCGTTTTTGCCCAGTCTCTTTCTTATGGTGGAGTCGTGAACACTGACCTTAAAGCAGCACTCTGGAGGATTTCATCAAGAGAGCAGTTTTTGAATCTAGCGTCCAAAGGCTCCTCCTCAAAACATCTCGACACGCGCGTCCGGTCGCGTGTGCGCGCGTGCACGCGGCGCATATACTTCGGACATGAACTGTACAGCTCATTGTGTAGGGTTTAATCACTCACAGTTCACAATCTTATTCCAACAATACTACGAGGGTCTGATGAGCCCTCTCTGTCCCCGCTGCTTCTGATATTAGCTCTGTTAGCACCGAGCTGCTGCTGGACTCTGAAGCTGAACTTGACTCGGCCCTGGATGAACTTTCTGACCAAAATAAACGCGTAATCCTGTCAAGCCTTGCCATTCTGTGAGGTGAAAGGTTTAAAAATAAAAATAAACCCATCTTTAGCTGGAGAATGAGTAGGTTTTTAGTAGAAATGAGCTGCGAGTCCTCAGTGAACGGCGGAGACGGCAGAGAAACACACGGAGCGTCCTGTACGACAGCGCCCCCTACTGGTACAGGTTTGGTCGATGCGCGTGCATGTTGAGAGAATGCAGACATTTGAATTTCATTGGCTGAAAAATGTCGGCGACAAGAAATAATGGAAAGGGGGCTCTAGGAGGAAGGAGGGTCTTCATCAGAATGACAGATGTTGTGGAACTCAACCCATAGATCATAGTTTAGACCTGAAATATCATTTAAAACATTTAGAAAACTTTGATACAGAGAAAAATGCTCCAGAGAGCCGCTTTAATTGAGGCAAGTGAGGCCCTGCAGTTCTTTAGATGTTGTCCTGGGGTCTTTTGTGTCCTCTCGGATGAGTTGTCTCTGCGCTCTTGGGGTAATTTTGGTCGGCCGGCCACTCCTGGGAAGGTTCACCACCGTTCCATGTTTTTGCCATTTGTGGATAATGGCTCTCACTGTGGTTCGCTGGAGTCCCAAAGCTTTAGAAATGGCTTTATAACCTTTACCAGATTGATAGATCTCAGTTACTTTTGTTCTCATTTGTTCCTGAATTTCTTTGGATCTTGGCATGATGTCTAGCTTTTGAGGTGCTTTGGGTCTACTTCTCTGTGTCAGGTAGCGCCTATTGAAGTGATTTCTTGATTGAAACAGGTGTGGCAGTAATCAGGCCTGGGGGTGGCTACAGAAATTGAACTCAGGTATGATAAACCACAGTTAAGTTATTTTTTAACAAGGGGGGCAATCACTTTTTCACACAGGGCCATGTAGGTTTGGATTGTTTTTCTCCCTAAATAATAAAAACCATCATTTAAAAACTGCATTTTGTGTTTACTTGTGTTATCTTTGACTAATAGTTAAATGTGTTTGATGATCAGAAACATTTTCTGTGACAAACATGCAAAAGAATAAGAAATCAGGAAGGGGGCAAATAGTTTTTCACACCACTGTATGTGGTGTCCAGTGTCCATCTACACTGATAATGCTGTGGACAGGTCAAAGGTCACCAGTCTTCCTCACATCCCTCCCATGCTGCATCATCCACCTCACACCATGCTTCTCTGTTGGGTTGTGCTTTAACTCTATTTCCCAGCCCTACTGTACACACCCCAGATGTATTTATAACCAAACAACTTAGCAACAATAACAAAGACAAGTAAAAAGAAAACAGAAACAACAAGTAGCTGAAAGCTTTGTATTGACTGCAGTGACAGGAACGGCTTCTTCCACTAGATGTTTCAGTTAGTTTGGTTGAGGTGTAACAGTCCAGCAGCATGTTGGTGATGACATTCCTCAGGTCATTATCAAAGCAGTCTATAGAAGAGACTGTAGTTTATTGATTGTAGTAAAGAGCTCATCATTTTAAAGTCTGTCTTTATATTTTAGACTTTAAACAACCAAAGCTTTTAGGCTCTGTTCTGCTGGAGGTGTCTGAGTGAGACAGCTGCTAACATTAGTGGCCACTAGCAGAGTGTTGGGCTAACACAGATGGACATGAACTCTACAGAGACGAGGACAGAGTCCCCTAACCCTCAGATCTCTGACTGACAGATGTGCTCCTGTAAAAACCCTCCACTTATCTTTAACTCCACGTTAACTTCCTAAATTCCTATTTTGACGATGAGGCAGCAGCATTATCCAGTGTTTACCCTATGGCGCTGCACTGGGGCCAAAGTCCTCTCACAGTAGTGGCTAGAGGCTCTATCTGTTCTAACTACTGGTCTGGTTAATGATGGGCCGGTGTAACACCAGCGCTGCAAATGAGACGGACTACTTACTTGAGTTTGCATTGAAGAGGCTAATAATTAGCATTCCTAGAGGTAGGCTGGTGTTAGCATTGGAGGCTAGTGGCTAGCTGCACTATACAATCAGCTGTTTATGAAGAGTAAAAAATGAAGCAACAGTGACCTTCACCATCTCCAGACTAACAGCTGAGTGTAGGATGAGGGATAAGAAGAGCTTCAGGGTCTGGACCCACAGCAGCAGTGAGGAGGAGTTTAAGTGTTTTACAGCTATAGCAGGGCTGTACGTTAACTTTTTTAGCTCGTAGCACTGGTGCTACAAAGGTTGCAGGTTTTGTAGCACAGAACAAAAAGTTGTAGCACCAGCATAAAAATTCAGCTACAATCTCTAAAGCCAAAATTAGTACCCATCGTTTTAACACACTGAGAAAGTGCTTATTGTGAAAACACAATAACAAGAAATATCTTCAAACATGTTTAAATGTCAATGTAATTTCAAGAAGAACATTTAATTCATTCAAATTAGTGTAGATTTTTTTCAAAGTGTGAGTGTGAGCTGAGAAATGTGTGCACAAAACCACAAAAACAGATGTTTTCAGCTGCTATTAATCTTTGATTTATTAATAAAATGCAGAAACTGTTATAATTCTACTTTATATTACTTATTTTATGAACTTTGACTCATCTATTTTAAGCTTCTGCTCTGTAGCACTTTGAGATTGTGAAACAAAGTGCTATGTAAGTTAAATTTATTATTATTATTATTATTATTATTATTATTATTATTATTATTAATTTCGATGTTGAAAGCAAATTCACAGGCAGACAGTTTTTATGGTGTACAGTGAGACTGTGATGTTTTAAAATGTTCATTTGTCTCCTGATTTTGAATCTGCTGCATAGTTCTTGCTAAACAGATTTTACTTCAGTAAATAAATGTTATTAAAACTTTGGTCTGCTGTCCATTGCAGTCCAAGACTGCAGAGCATTTAAATATAATGACCTTTTACTGAGCCACCCTTCTTTGCCCCTGCCTGGACCCCCCAAGAAAAAAGTTCTAGATACGCCCCTGGGGCAGAGCTGCGTTTAGCGGGGTCAGACTCCGGTGTGAAGCCTCGTCTCCCCCTGACTCGGACCGTGGACTCGTTAACAGACATCAGTGTGACCCATTCAGATTTATTAGTTCCTCTGTCTGTGATTAAAGCACAGGGAGACTTTCAGAGTCACAAAGAGTTTTTTTCCGAACAGCTAGAACTGATGGAACTCCGTCGCTAGACTCGCCAGTCGACTCGACGCAGAACTTTAATCCATACAAGTGTGCAAATATAGGCTATATATATTTAATATGCTTTACATTGTTTCATCATCATCATCATCATGGCTCCTGCGAAGGGTCGGGTGTCGTCCCGCACCAGTGCGTTGAGCCTGGGTGTTTCCAGTTCTGGCAATCTTGTGCCAGCTGCGCCACGGCATGACGGCAACTCCGGATTGTTGGGAGGTCGCCCGCAACGACATGGAACCATCGGGTGTGGCCGGGGTTTACGTCGTGGTCGTCTCCAGGCTGCGGCCCTCGAGTCAAAATGCAGAATGGCTCTGGTCAGATGATCAAAACGGAGACGAAGGACGTGCCCGAGCCAGCGGATGCAGCGCGTTGCGCTGCCAGGCAAGATGCTCTGCACTGGCGCCGCGCCTGAGTTCTAGCGCTAGGTTGGAGACCCGCTGAGGCCACCTGACATTGTTTTTAAAATATATATATATATATATATATATATATATATATATATATATATTAAGTTAATTATGACGGTGTGGCGGTGCGCCACGATCAATTAACATGTAGAGGAAACCCTGATCGCACAAGTGCTACGTCTAAAAATAGTTTGTAGCACAGACTGTTTTTTTTTTTTTACAAGAGAGATTTGTTTATTTTTTAAATTCTGCATCCTGGAAGTAACAAGAAAAAGGTCTCTGAGTAAATGTTGGTGCGCTGTCAGAACCTGATAACACAGGATCAGCTAAGACTCTTTAAATTCATGTTTGGAGGATTTTCCCTCTATTTTCTGTAGAAGGCTTATCCTTTTTTTTATTTTTTTTATTAGCTTTTTATAATTTTTCCACAAACCAACTACCAACATATATAAACATTGGTAATAAAAAAAAAAAATAAAAAAAAATAAACTTATAAGACACCCACCCCCCTCCCAAAACAAAAAAAAGAAAAGAAAAGAAAGAAAAACAACAACAAAAAAGCAACCCAATGCTCACTCTTTTAACATAGAATAGAATTTACAGATCACAGTCTTTTACAAAACGCAAGAAGGGCAACCACATGTCCTTAAAGTCCTCCAGCCTTCCTTTGGCTATATAAGTTAGTTTCTCTAAAGCCAGATTACTGGACATTGACTTGACCCGCTGATTTATTCTTGGTCTTTCTGTGTCCTTCCACTTCAGAGCAATAATATGCTTGGCCTGTAATAGACAGAAGCTAACAATCTTCTTCCTTTTTACAGTCCAATTGAAACCAGCAGGAAAGATATGTAACAGACAGAGTTTACATTCCAGGGGTATATCACATTCAGTCAAACGAGAAATGAACAAAATAACCTCCTTCCAAAATATCTGTAGTTCTGAGCATGGCCACATACAGTGCAGGAGAGTTCCCTTCTCTACCCCACATTTAACACAATTATCTGGAATATTTGGGTTGAAATGGTGAAGTTTAACAGGGGTGATGTAGGTTCTAAATAACCACTTGTACTGTAGTAATCTCAACCTGGTGTTAATGGATTGCGTTTGAGCTAACATACATGAATCATTCCACTCCTCAGAAATTTCTGTACACAGATCTGCTTTCCATGCTTGTAAATATGAGAGACTACTTTCTTTTGAAGATGTAAGTAGAATATTGTAGAATTTGGAGAGTAGACCTCTACTCCGATGGTGATGAATGGCTATATTCTCTATAGTAGAGAGTGGGGGTTCAATGGTAGATTTTAATACACTTGTAATAAAACTTCTAACCTGTAAATATTTGAAAAAATGTTTTTTGGGCAGACTAAACTTATTTACTATTTGTTCAAAGGACATCAGTTCCCCCTCGCAATATAGATCTCCAATATTATTCAAACCCTTATTCAGCCAAGTTCTAAATCCCATGTCTGCTCTCCCCGGTGTAAATCTATTATTTCCCCAAACAGGAGACAAGCGGGAAAGGTTAATCGCCTCAGTGATGGCTGCATGTGATTGGTACCAAATTGAAATGGTGTTTTTGAGAAATGGATTATTGGTTTCTTTTAACAATTGTTTAATATCAGCTGAATATAGATAAGATCGTAAGGGTAGTCTCAGTGCATTGTTCTCAATCTATATCCAAGATGGGGTGTCATTGTCAGAAAAATAACTAATAGCCGCAGAGAGTTGAGCTGCCCAGTAATATAACTTAATATTAGGCAGTCTGAGTCCCCCTCTGTCATAGGGCAGATACAAAAGCGATAGACGCAGCCTGGGGCGTTTGGCATTCCATATAAATTTGGAAAAGGATTTATTCAGGGAGGAAAAGAAGGAGGCTGGAATGTGCAATGGGATGGATTGAAAGAGGTATAAGAATCTTGGAAGAATAGACATTTTAATAATATTAATACGACCTATCATTGAAATTGGCATCCCGTCCCATCTCTCCAGGGAGTTCCTAATTTTTTCTAACAAAGGGTCAAAATTAATGGAGTTCATTGTCTTTATGTCCGGACTTATTTTAATTCCCAAGTATGTAAAACCTTCATAAGTACATGTAAACTGTGTTTGAATAGGAGGGTTATTCTTGTTCAATAATAACAAAGAACTTTTCTTTTGGTTAACTTTGTACCCTGAGAACTCCCCAAATAACTTCAGAATTTGACTAGCTGTTTGAACAGACTTCTCTAAATCAGTCAAAAACAAAACTACATCATCTGCAAACAGCGACAAACGGTGTTCCGTCCCTCCAATGGAAATGCCGGTAATTTGGGGGGATTTACGAATTGCCATAGCTAATGGCTCGATAGCAAATAAGAAAAGAATAGGGGACAACGGACATCCTTGTCGAGTTGATCTTTGTAGGGTTCGTAAATCCCCCCAAATTACCGGCATTTCCACTGGAGGGACGGAACACCGTTTGTCGCTGTTTGCAGATGATGTAGTTTTGTTTTTGACTGATTTAGAGAAGTCTGTTCAAACAGCTAGTCAAATTCTGAAGTTATTTGGGGAGTTCTCAGGGTACAAAGTTAACCAAAAGAAAAGTTCTTTGTTATTATTGAACAAGAATAACCCTCCTATTCAAACACAGTTTACATGTACTTATGAAGGTTTTACATACTTGGGAATTAAAATAAGTCCGGACATAAAGACAATGAACTCCATTAATTTTGACCCTTTGTTAGAAAAAATTAGGAACTCCCTGGAGAGATGGGACGGGATGCCAATTTCAATGATAGGTCGTATTAATATTATTAAAATGTCTATTCTTCCAAGATTCTTATACCTCTTTCAATCCATCCCATTGCACATTCCAGCCTCCTTCTTTTCCTCCCTGAATAAATCCTTTTCCAAATTTATATGGAATGCCAAACGCCCCAGGCTGCGTCTATCGCTTTTGTATCTGCCCTATGACAGAGGGGGACTCAGACTGCCTAATATTAAGTTATATTACTGGGCAGCTCAACTCTCTGCGGCTATTAGTTATTTTTCTGACAATGACACCCCATCTTGGATATAGATTGAGAACAATGCACTGAGACTACCCTTACGATCTTATCTATATTCAGCTGATATTAAACAATTGTTAAAAGAAACCAATAATCCATTTCTCAAAAACACCATTTCAATTTGGTACCAATCACATGCAGCCATCACTGAGGCGATTAACCTTTCCCGCTTGTCTCCTGTTTGGGGAAATAATAGATTTACACCGGGGAGAGCAGACATGGGATTTAGAACTTGGCTGAATAAGGGTTTGAATAATATTGGAGATCTATATTGCGAGGGGGAACTGATGTCCTTTGAACAAATAGTAAATAAGTTTAGTCTGCCCAAAAAACATTTTTTCAAATATTTACAGGTTAGAAGTTTTATTACAAGTGTATTAAAATCTACCATTGAACCCCCACTCTCTACTATAGAGAATATAGCCATTCATCACCATCGGAGTAGAGGTCTACTCTCCAAATTCTACAATATTCTACTTACATCTTCAAAAGAAAGTAGTCTCTCATATTTACAAGCATGGAAAGCAGATCTGTGTACAGAAATTTCTGAGGAGTGGAATGATTCATGTATGTTAGCTCAAACGCAATCCATTAACACCAGGTTGAGATTACTACAGTACAAGTGGTTATTTAGAACCTACATCACCCCTGTTAAACTTCACCATTTCAACCCAAATATTCCAGATAATTGTGTTAAATGTGGGGTAGAGAAGGGAACT
>SSNR01000002.1:4025404-4055092 GCA_006937965.1 Callopanchax toddi | reverse complement strand
TAGTAAGGATCCTGACCTCTATGGTTGACCTCCTGTCTGGATTTAGCCAGGCTGGACTACGACGCCACCGGATCAGAGGAAAGAGCCACATCAACAAGAAACCCACTACCAATCAGGGCTAATAGTTTTGTGGTACTGTATATAGTTTTTGCCATTTTACTGATAATGATAGTATGCCAATATTTGAATAACCTAAAGTGTTCAATCTTATGTTCTATCGTAGGATATTAGCTATAGCCAGGGCTGTACAGTGCGACATATATGTCGCACGTGCGATTAAAAAAACAGTCTGTAATTTGGGGGGATTTACGAATTGCCATAGCTAATGGCTCGATAGCAAATAAGAAAAGAATAGGGGACAACGGACATCCTTGTCGAGTTGATCTTTGGAGGTTAAAGGGTTTTGACACCTGGCTGTTTGTGGCCACTTCAGCCACTGGCTCTGTATATAGTAATCTGATCCACTTCAAATATTTGTCTCCCAAGCCAAATCTCTTTAGGGTCTCAAAAAGATAATTCCATTCTATCCTGTCAAACGCCTTTTCTGCATCTAATGACAGAAGAGCATGATCCAAAGCAGATTGTTTTTCATATAATATATTCAGTAATCGACGAGTATTATGAAAGGCTTGACGACCAGGAATAAATCCATTTTGGTCATTTAAGATTAATTTATGAACGTGTGCTTCAATCCTCCGAGCCAGAGCTTTACATAATATTTTAGTGTCGCATGACATCAGCGATATAGGACGGTATGAGCCCATTTCTGTTTGGGGTTTTCCCTGTTTTAGAAGAAGAGAGATAGCCGCTAATCTTAAAGATGGGGGTAGGATGCCCTTCCCATAAGACTCATTATACATTTCTAGAAGATGGGGAAGTAGTTTATCTGAAAATCTCTTGTAAATTTCGATTGGTAGACCGTCTGGGCCAGGGGCTGTACCAGAATTCATATGAGTGAGAGCCTGTTTAAGTTCCTGAACACTTAGCTCTTTATCCAAGTCTTTTCTGATCTCCTCTGACAGAATCGGGAATTGGAGTTGGTCCAGGAACTTATCTTGTTTATCTGTGTTAACTGGGTATTGGGATTTATATAAACTCTCAAAGTATTCTGCAAAAGCCTTATTTATACCTTTTGGATCCACCAGATGCTCTCCACTTTCAAGTACTATCGAGTTAATAGCCCTATTGGTCTGTATTTTTTTTAAGTCTCCAAGCTAGGAGCTTCCCTGCTTTCTCACCTTGATCGTAGTAGGACTGTTTCAGCCACATTAAGCTGGTAGCAATTTTATTCGTAGTGAGTTCATTATATTCAGATTTCAACAGAAGAAGGTTTTTGTATTTCTCATTATCTTCATCCTTATATAACTGATTTTGTAGTTCTTTAATTTGCTTTTCCACTTCTTTCAATTTGTTCACATATATTTTGGATTTATGNGCCCAGTAATATAACTTAATATTAGGCAGTCTGAGTCCCCCTCTGTCATAGGGCAGATACAAAAGCGATAGACGCAGCCTGGGGCGTTTGGCATTCCATATAAATTTGGAAAAGGATTTATTCAGGGAGGAAAAGAAGGAGGCTGGAATGTGCAATGGGATGGATTGAAAGAGGTATAAGAATCTTGGAAGAATAGACATTTTAATAATATTAATACGACCTATCATTGAAATTGGCATCCCGTCCCATCTCTCCAGGGAGTTCCTAATTTTTTCTAACAAAGGGTCAAAATTAATGGAGTTCATTGTCTTTATGTCCGGACTTATTTTAATTCCCAAGTATGTAAAACCTTCATAAGTACATGTAAACTGTGTTTGAATAGGAGGGTTATTCTTGTTCAATAATAACAAAGAACTTTTCTTTTGGTTAACTTTGTACCCTGAGAACTCCCCAAATAACTTCAGAATTTGACTAGCTGTTTGAACAGACTTCTCTAAATCAGTCAAAAACAAAACTACATCATCTGCAAACAGCGACAAACGGTGTTCCGTCCCTCCAGTGGAAATGCCGGTAATTTGGGGGGATTTACGAACCCTACAAAGATCAACTCGACAAGGATGTCCGTTGTCCCCTATTCTTTTCTTATTTGCTATCGAGCCATTAGCTATGGCAATTCGTAAATCCCCCCAAATTACAGACTGTTTTTTTAATCGCACGTGCGACATATATGTCGCACTGTACAGCCCTGGCTATAGCTAATATCCTACGATAGAACATAAGATTGAACACTTTAGGTTATTCAAATATTGGCATACTATCATTATCAGTAAAATGGCAAAAACTATATACAGTACCACAAAACTATTAGCCCTGATTGGTAGTGGGTTTCTTGTTGATGTGGCTCTTTCCTCTGATCCGGTGGCGTCGTAGTCCAGCCTGGCTAAATCCAGACAGGAGGTCAACCATAGAGGTCAGGATCCTTACTAACCCAAAGCCTGAGGCTGGATTGGGACACCCCTAATTCCAAGTAGAAGAGGTGAAGATGAAGAGGTAGAGGATGTTTGCAGACTCAACCTGATGTCCGGTTGTGTCTCTTCTGGGTGCTGCTGAGCTGTGTTTTTATGAAGGACCGTGTAGAAGATCTGACAACATAATGATGAGTCAGAGCATATCTTCTCTTTACTACAGCAGCTTAAGTCATATTTACCTTTACTCTGATCATAAAAATTTTACTTTATGTGGAAAATAAACCGTTACATTAGGTTTCTGCTTCCTTTAAGCAAATGTGCCAAACTAGCATCTAATACTGAGTGACTAAGCCTATTAGTTGAATGCTAATTGATCACAATAATAAAAGCAAATCCTACAGATGGAGGTAATGTTTGTGTAATAATTTCATAATACAATATGAAGTCACAGGTGAGTAATAGGATTGGTCAGGATTTTAAGGCTGATTGTTTATAATTATTTTCCCTGAGGAGCTTAAAACTCATTTATTCTAACTGGACTTTAAAGATGCTTAGTTTAGAGTTGGTTCTAGCTGCTGTGTGACCCCATCCTCAGTTCCTACCACCGTCCCCTCACCCCCCTCTGTCCCCCGCATGCCTCCTCTCTGTTCCTGTCATCTCACACCATGAACTCGTTATGCCTCGTTAACGCTCCCCCTTCCCATGTCCCCACCGCTGTGTGTTAAACGCATGCAGTTCCTATCGTTGCCACAGTGGTGTTTGGCCTGGTCTGCGCTGGCGTCTACCTGGTGTGGAGGAACTGGAGGCGCAACTCCACCAAGAGCATGAACTTTGACAATCCCGTTTACCGCAAAACCACCGGCGAGGGGGAGGAGGACGAGATCCACATCGGCCGGACTGATGCCATGGGACACCATGTGCACCACCATCCGTTTCCTCCAGGAGTCGGCGTGGGCGTCGTTGGAGCCGGCGGTGGCACCTGCCCGCAGTTCATCGCCCTGCCACTAGGGGGGAGCATGCCGGATCCAGGGACTCACTGGTACACGGAGCAGCCCATGCTGTCCACTGCAAAGTGACCCACTGGGCCTGGTTCTGGTTCAGATGGTCTCTCAGGCACACACAGTGAGGTCAGAGGTTAATGAAGGGACAAACATCATGGAGTCATGCAGCCATTCACAGCCATGTCAGAGGCCAAATTCAACTACAAACCCAGAGTTAGTCACAGAATAATTAGCTTTTCCTGACTTGATCTAAGCTTGAAAAGGAGTGAAAGTGGTTTTGTACTGAGCTGTGTGTCTTCTCATTGGTGGAGGAGCTGCTCGTTTTATCCTAATGTTTTAATTTGGGAGGTATACCTGGTTGGCAGCAGCACTTTGGGACATCTGGGGAAGGAGGAGTCCTGAAACTGGGACAGGCTGGTGAGACAATCTGTACAGATTGGTGTTTGAATCAATCATGTCTGTTGTTCCTTGAGTTGTCTTGTGTTGTAAACATGTTTGTGGGTAAGTTTCTCTGGTTCAGAGGCAGGCCTTTCAGGGTGAGTCATCTAACACAGCACACTCTAGCTGAACACAGTTGGATTGATGGTTTACTTTCTTTATTTACCCTTTAACACCTCTGAGTTTCTGTGAAGAGCCGACTGAAAGGAACCAGAGGAGCTGAGGTTAGAAGGACGTAGAAGTGTTTCCTCTTTACTGTGGCTTGTTTAGATGTTAAATGGTTGGAGAAAAGCAATAGGCTGCAGCTATCAGCCAGCTGAGGTGTTCTGTGTTGACAAGAAGAATCATCAGGTGTTAATCGTTTTATTTGTTGACCTGCTTTTGACTGTGACACATTCACACACAGGTCCACACAGGGATAGTAAACTCATGCTGCCCTCCGGAGGACGGACGTTCGCCCTCTGAAAACAAACAACATGAAGAACGGCTCGCCCGCTGACGACACAGCCACTCATCGTTCCACCTTAAAGACACACATTTACACATGTAGTGCAGCTGATTGAGTGGCCTGTCGTTATCTGAGCCAACAGTTCAGGAGGGCCCAGCTGGTGCTTGCATCACCACAGAGACCTGCCATGTGATGTAACTACACACAGCGTGTGTTAAGTTAAGAGTCAGTGATGCAACGAGGCCGAGAGCGCCTCCTACTGCTGGGGTTCATACTGGTTTCTCTATTCATAACCCTAACTGCTACTTCACACTGGATGCAGTGCGGTTGCAGTGTGGTGCGTCACTGCAGCCACAAGAAAAGCACTCCACACCGGCTGCGGTTTTGTTGTGGAATGCAGGGTTTCCCCCAGTGCTTTATAAGCACTCATTTTCTCAGTGCCTCAGAGAAGTTTTACCCGAGAGGAAAGCTAACAGCTGCTAACGCTTTAAACTAAAACAAAGTGAGCTGCTTCAGCTCTCTATTCGTCTCTTTCTCTACGTATAGTTGCAGTCTGTATGACAGAAAAAGCAAACGCAGATTTTATTTTATTGAGCAACAGTATTTCTGTTGGGTCGGGATCCGAACTGATCTGAACCGGAGGACAGCGTCGCCGGTGGCGGTAGCTTCAGCGTGCATCGGACACAACTGACGGCTAAATGCAGAACGTATCTTTCCAGCGTGTCTCTCATTAGAGGAGCGTGGGGGAGAACTGTCCCGTGGTCGCGATCTAACAGCAATGACTCCGTGTTTAATCGGTAGATTATTCCATAGATTGTCTGCAGTCCTTGTTTTTTTGAGGCACAGTAAATGCACCATCAGTAAAATCTACGGGAGCCGAGTAGTCAGGTGGCACGCAGCCGCAGTTAGAAAACCTGGTAAGATGAGGAGATGAGCAGCATTAAGTGAATCTGGATGATTTCTGCTCTGTTAGTCAGTATTAGAGATACGATGTTGAAGTTATTTACACAATGCACAGAGTTAATGCTAGAAATGTTTATTAGAGTAGGTTTAACAAGTGTTTTTGTAAAATTACAGACAGATAGTTCTATTAATTAAAGGAGGACCTGAGAAAAGGGCTTTATTAATGGTTCACATCTCTTGTTTTATTTTTTAAAGGCATCTTTTTTTATTGGCTTTATTAAATAATTGTTTATATATATATATATATATATATATATATATATATATATATATATATATATATATATATATATATATATATATATACATATATATATATAATTTATTTTTCGAATACACGGTGGGCGGCCCGTGGTGGGCTTCTCTACCACCGGGCTTAGCAAGTTTTCTGGGGGAAACCCTGGGAATGTCTCCGTCTCTTTGCCTCAGCAGTAGCGCCAAATCTCGGTGGTTCACACGAGAACAAGTACGTGGTTAGCAGCAGCTGGTAAACAAAAGCTAGTCGTTGTCTTCTCGTTATTTTGTTGAGCGTTATGTACTTGGCTTGTTCCACAATGGGTAAGCACAGCTCGTTTTTATATAGTTTAATGTTATACTTAATTGTTATGTTGTTTCTTTGTCTTTTACATACCCAAATCATGTTAACGTTAACAACGTAGCTAATGGTTTTATTTTGAAAAATACCAGATGCACCTCGCCTGCTAGCATTTCACTTCCTGTTTGGCGCACGTTATGTTGTTAACTTGATGACGATCCACTGCGGCGTCCAGGAAAAATAGACTTGTTGCGGAAAGTTAACTTTGCCCTGCAACCGCACTGGAGTCAGTGTGGAGGCTGTGATTGGAATAAATGGTTTTGAAACCTCGTGGAGTCCGCACCGCAACCGCATCCGGTGTGAAGTAGCCTTGAGAATTCTTTGTGTGTGTGTGTGTGTGTGTGTTGGAGGGGGGGTGTTTAACGTGCATGTGTGCCAACACTCACCACACAGCCATATTTGAACTGTTTTGTATGCTCTTTGTTGCACAACCCTCTCAGAATGCCTTCTGTGTTCTGGATAGTATGAAAAAAGAGAGTGTGTGTGTGTGTGTGTGTGTGTGTGTGTGTGTGTGTGTGTGTGTGTGTGTGTGTGTGTGTGTGTGTGCGCGCGCGCGCGCGCGTGGGGCTTTGAGGGTGTTTGATTTCTTGGTTTGTAAATATGTTTTCATAGGGTTTTATAAAGGAAAGCTGTACATAAGATTTTAGATAAAGTGTTTCCAGGCGTATGAATTTATTTGTATAAAGAAGAGCCTCGTTCTCCCTGATTGGATGAAATCAGTTTCCCACCAAAGTGGTTTGTTTGTGTTTTGTGTTGTTTCTTGCTGTGCACCATTCTTTACTGTGTTCACCTCCTCTTAGTTCTGACTCGTTCACACACCACTAAAACAGCCCGCCTCAGTAAAACACGTCACAACCTTCAAGGTCATTTTTTTATTTGTGCCTTTTTGCTTTTATTTCAGTCACATGTTCAGACAAAGCTGGGTTCACTTTTTGATCTTCTGTACTTTTAAATATCTCTATTTATTGATATATAAAATCTGATGAAAATCCTCAGTGTGTGTCCTTTCATTTTCTCTTTTACATTCTTTGGTCCAAAGTTTGAAAGAAAAACCTTTTTTGTGTGTTTTTGTCTTGTTTTACTTCTTGTCACTTTAAAGCTGCACTGTGTAATCCTCAAACAAGCTAGGTATCGCTAGCTATTTTACACAAACACGTCTCAGAGCTCTCACCCCTCCCATCAGGTATAATCCTTATGCCGTTCCTCCACCATATATGGGACCGCGCATTGCCACAGTAAACAATAGAGAGCAAAACACCAGTTGTTGAAACGCTATGCTAATGTTCCCCCTGGTTTTTCCTCTTTCTACGTCCAAACGTTTTTAGTTTTCTGCTAGCTGAAAAGGTGTTTTCCTTTTTGGGGCTCTGGAAGTTTTTCCTAAAATTGAAGCGCTAACAGCCGGCTGTTTCTGTCCTTCTCTCACTTCCGGGATGTTCTGCTGCAAAATGTTCCAGCATGCATTAATGGAGGACCCAAGCAGTGAGGCGCTTCAGTGAGACAGACAGCTGGTTTGTTCAATAGTTGCTTTCAGTTTGAAACGTCTGATTGGCTGAGTTTTTTAGAGAACTGCGAGGAAATCACCTTATTGATTTTTTTAAAATCACAATATATTTATAGCTATACTATGTTAGAACGTTGTTAAGAAGCATGAAAAAACAACATTTTCAGCTACATTGTTTACCAAATTCTATATGGTACCTTTAATGTTTCAGATCATCAAACAGGTATCGGTATAAGATCAAGAGAATCTGAGAGTAAATATACAATAGTTAATAAAATAGTTTTCACATGATGATTTTATTTATTAAGAGAACAAAGTTCTCCAAACCAACCTGATGACCCCTGACCTAAACAGGTAGTAACTCCTGGTTAGTGATGACTAGTAGTGAGTCTGACGTCTCTGTGGAGGACATGATTGTTTCAGTTCAGCCTCATTGGAGGTTTACCAACATGAACGTCCTGTTTAAGGTCAAAGGTCAGACATTTTCCTTCAGGATTTTCTGGTAGTCAGCAGAATTCATGGTTCCATCAGTTCCAGCCAGTGGTCCAGGTCCTGAAGACCAGACCATCACACTACCACCACCAGGTCTGACTGTTAGGATGATGATTTGAGGTCAAAGTTATTTATTTTTTACCTGTAGAACACCAAGCATGAGCAAAAGGGAGGGAGTGAATGAGTGAGTATCCTTATTGATTGTTGAACACTTTAAAACCTGTTATTATCAGGTTACACAGAGGACAGGTCTGGGACAGTAAACTGTAATACTGTAAAAATACTTTTGGTAATATATGTTTTTTAATATCTTTTCTGAGTTGACTTTGACCTAAGTGTCAATAAGCTCCAGCTTCAGCCTCAAACTACGTCCATCCCATCCATTTTATTTTATACTGTATGTGTGTGTGTGTACTGTATATCTCACTGTCTGACTGTGTGTGTGTTGAACTAAACAATAGAAATGAACCATTCTACAGTTGAGGACGTGGCTAGCTGGGTTTCCCTCCTGGAGTTCGTTTCATTGTTTTAAAAAAAAATCTAAACCGAGAAATCTTGAGGCCAGCTCCATGACATGTGACTGTTTCATTTAGACTCCTTCTTATTTTTACCGGTGTGAATACCAGCACAATCTTGAAAATTCACCTTGAAGGTGCTTGAAACATGCTTGAATGTGATTCAGTGTAAGGTGTAAAACCCTAATGAGGTAAATTAATGTTACCATTAGAACACAGATGAGCTAGGTTCAGGTCATCAGCTCTACAGGTCTGACAGCTGCAGCTGTAGGAGACGAACTGAAAACCTCAACGACTAAACCTTAAACAGTGTTTACAAAGGCAACTGGACTCCTCTGGTCTCTTGTCAGGTTCCTGTTGATGCTCTTTAGATGATCCTGTCCTGGATCAGATCGGAACCTATTACAAAAAACTTTCCAACTTTTGTGCTGCTGGAATTTTTTAATTTTTCATAAAATTAAAGCAGCACTCTGGAGGATTTCATCAAGAGAGCAGTTTTTGAATCTAGCGTCCAAAGGCTCCTCCTCAAAACATCTCGACACGCGCGTCCGGTCGCGTGTGCGCGCGTGCACACGGCGCATTACGTTGCGGGCATGAACTGTACCGCTCAATGTGTAGGGTTTAATCACTCACCGTTCACAATCTTATTCCAACAACACTACGAGGGTCTGAAGAGCCCTCTCTGTCCCTGCTGCTTCTGATATTAGCTCTGTTAGCAGAGAGCTGCTGCTGGACTCTGAAGCTGAACTTGACTCGGCCCTGGATGAACTTTCTGACCAAAATAAACGCATAATCCTGTCAAGCCTTGCCATTCTGTGAGGTGAAAGGTTTAAAAATAAAAATAAACCCGTCTTTAGCTGGGAAATGGGTAGGTTTTTAGTAGAAATGAGCTGTGAGTCCTCAGTGAACGAGACGGTAAACAGAGAAACACACGGAGCGTCCTGTACGACAGCGCCCCCTACTGGTACAGGTTTGGTCAATGCGCATGTTGAGAGAATGCAGAAATTTGAATTTCATTGGCTGAAAAATGTTGGCGGCAAGAAAAAATGGAAAGGGGTCTCTAGGAGGAAGGAGGGTCTTCATCAGAATGACAGATGTTGTGGAACTCAACCCATAGATCATAGTTTAGACCTGAAATATCATTTAGAACATTTAGAAAACTTTGATACAGAGAAAAATGCTCCAGAGAGCCGCTTTAACAAGCCAGAATTCCTGTCTGAATATTTCGACGTGTTGGACGTTCTCCGCTGCTTCTCATAGTGGTTGGATCAGAGCGTGGGCTGGATGTGAGAAACTCAGCTTTATGTTGTGACTGACTAAAGACATTCTGACAGGTACAAAATTACAAATAAAATCGTCATTTAATGGTGAACCAATTGACATAACAATTCGTTCTGATTCCAAATGAAAATGTTTGTTTTTCTTAGTTTTGTGTCAGTGGTTTGTTCTAATTTTAGAATATTTCCCATCATGCCCCTCAGCTTGTGTGAAAATCTAATGAATCCTTTCTTACCTGCAACATTTGGCTGTCCACACCTGTTTTATTTGAGCAGGATTCAGGATGTCTGTTGTTTGTTACCAAAAGAATGTAAATGTATCAATCAGAACTCAAAGGGAATGGATCGTTAAACACGCAGCATCCACTCACACAGTGAAGACATTTGTTGTTCTGGTGGTGGTGATGGTGTTTTACTTTGATCAGGAGTTGATTTCTTTTACCCGTCTCCAGATGAAGTAGCTGCCTGATATGATCAACTCATTAGAACTTCACAGCCCAACTTCATGAACAAAAAGCCTGTAAGGCCTGGTTTTACTCTTTGTTTATTCACATCTTCTAAGTAGATCTTTTCTAAATAGGTTGCTGTGATGAATCATCCTGCTCAGCATCAAATAGGAGGAAGGGAAATCCAATAAGTATTAAAGGTGTGGTTTACTCAAAACCCTTTTTCTTCATGTTTTCATGGATTATAATAGGTCCCCCTGAGCCTGTCATGTAGGCCAAAAATGAAAACTCTCTGTTCCCTGGTTATTCTTATAAAAATATTTTCCTGAAAATTCTTGATTTATTGCTCAGTTTATGCAAATTTGTGTTGTGAAATCACAATGCAAATTTGCATACATGCAACCAGAGCACTCTTAACGCCACACACAACAGGAGGATCTTTAGAGTCATTACGTCATCAGGGACGTTCTTCAGACTGAAAAGGAGAATCTGCAAAAATTGGCTTTCAAATCCTGCTGTGTGAACCGGCCTTATGGGCTATTCTGAGTGCAGCCAAAAGGGCTCTAAATCTCCACAGCTGTTCATCCAGATGTTATTTTGTAAACATTCACTCACTTTCATATGTAAGAAATGGCAGCAGAACTCTCTTACTGTATTCACCCTAGTACCAGGTTCAGTTACAGTAAAACCCTGACTGTAAACCCATGCAGACTGAAATGTGCTTTCCATTCATCTATTAGTCAAGTAATGCATCAGCTGACAGAAACAGCAGCAGACAAATCCAATCCATTATCATTAATACGGTAAAGCAGGGCCATGCCTTCAGACTCAGACGCTTCGTTGGTGAGACCCAGTAAGGGTCAGGAGAATGTTTTATTAGTCCAGGGTGCCTGCAGCAGACAAAAGAGATGTCACAGCGGTTTACAGCAGCACAGACGCTGAGATGATCCTCATTATTCAACGTGATGCTGAAGCCCTCCTACGCAGCTGTGCACTGGATGAGTTTTAATGTCAGAAGGTCTCATTCCTGTAGCTCCTCAGAAGTCCATTACAGCTTCAGAAACCTTGTTTTATTAATCATGTTGTTTTCTTGTTGTGTTTAATCCTTTATCTGAGACCTGTTTCATCTCCTCATCCATCCTCCTCATCATCCTTATATTTATTACAGCTGGGCTGGAGGAACTTTTCCAGGACGATGGGGCGGCTTTGCTCTGTCACACAAAAATCTTGGTCTTTCCAATCTCTGCATTCAATCCTTTTAGTCTTATCTCTCAGACATGAGTCCCTGCAGCAGTTTAAGTTCTCACCGTTTCCCAGGCTCCTAGAGGAACCAAGCTGATGTTGTTCCACTCAGCTGGGCTGCAGGTGGGTCTCACCGTCCAGGAGACATCAGCTCAGGTCACTGGGTGTTGTTTCTAATTATCTGTCACGCTTCAGGGAGCTTGTAATCCTTCACATCTGCTCAATTTAAAATTCATGTAGGTTTCTGTTGTTTGATTTTGGTTAAATGGGGCCACCTGCTGGTCAAATGATAGAATGTCATAGGAATGTTTTTTCATTTGACACAGCAACTGCTTTCTGACGTGTTTTATTCAACGAATAAAATGAATAAAGGTTTGATCATCTTGATAACTGCCAACATAAAACGTGAAACAAACTAAATAAATATAGTTTCCATTGCATAGTTTAGTACAGCTAAGCTGCTACATCAGTGTGCAAAGATCAAATTCTAACTTTTAAAAAAGACAAAAAGAATTCAGCATATTTATTTAAGAGTGCAACAAACAACAGTCATCATATATTTGAGTAACAGATCCAACCTGATCCTGTCCATAGCTAAAGCTCATGCAGCAGTCCAGAGTTCAGAAGTGGTCAAAGAAGCTGGTAAATCTGTAATGAAGTGCTAACCTAGCTAAAGCCATGTTTCCATGGGAGGTACGGTGCGGTTCAGTGGAGGGTCCTCGTAGTCCGGTACGGGTCCGCTATTTCAGTTGAGCGTTTCCATCAGCTGTCGGACCCTCACTCGGCAGGCGGGGTTAAACGTAAATGTGTATCATCACGTCGTACCAGCTCTGTCCTTATATGGGGCTTTTAATTTGTTCAGCTTGGCCTGACATTGTTCCGCTGTCTGCTCAAATCCTTCTGCTACATTTTGTGAAACTTCTTTAAAAACTCTTTCATTTTTTTACCGATCCATGTAGCTCGTCCTGAACTCAGCTGATCGCTGAATGTTTGGAGCTCTGAAAGTGATCAAACCTGGTGGAACTTGCTGACATTTTATCACTTCTGTGTACGACAACGGTCGGATCTCTGCCGACAGACCCAAGGCAATAGAACCGGGTTCAGCCACAGTGAATCCGCAGTTGGATTTACTCGCTGTCCGACCCGTGGATCGCGGGTCTCCGTCTCCTCGGGTCTGGGTCCATGAATCCCTCGCAGTCCGACCCGGCCGATCGAGCCGCGGCACCGGGTTCAGGCGCGGTGATTCACTCGCAGTCCGCGGCTCGACCTGCTGGGTCGGACGGACCGTGAGGGATTCACAGACCCAGACCCGAGGAGGCGGAGACCCACGATCCGCGACGATGAATGAATCCCTCGTGGTCAGCAGCTAGACCAGGCAGGGGCCAGCCGCTGACCGCGAGGGATCACTCCAGGTCCAGCGTTACAGGACGGATTGTTTTTACTTCTCACTTTAGTAATAATAAAATAATGCACTCCAGGGTTTGTTTTGCTCGTCACAAGCAGTGATCAGTGGACTGTGTTTTAACGCCACAGCTCCGCCCTAACCGTACCCGCCCTATGGACCCCCAGCTCAAGAGGACCATTCATGGACCGGTACGGATCGGTTGTATGGACCGGTTTTACAATGGAAACAGAAAAAATAGCGAATCGACCCAAACCAAACCATACTAACCCCTGCCATGGAAACATGACTTAAGTTCTAACCTCTAATGCTTTAGAGAGTTCGAGCTTTGATGTGTGCCTGCAGCAAGGCAACTGTGTCAGCGTGGGAACCTTCCACAGCCAAGGAGAGAGCACTTCGACCCTGCTGGAAGACAAAGAAAACATCTCGTTTTACATGCAAATGCTGCTGTTATGTTTCTGTGTAAACGTTTTAAATAGTGACTCTGACCTGTGGAGAGCTGCATTTCACAGCAGTCCTGATCAACACAGGATTATTTTGGCAGAAATGTAAGATATTCCAGTCTGACTTGACCTGTTGGTGATATCCATGTTTCTAAACTTTATTTCTCCAGAGTCCAATCAGTAATCATTGAAAACTTTTACTCTGAAGCTCTTTAGAACATGGATAATCCCTTTAGGTCAGCTCATACTGATACTACTTTAAAGCACATTTCATCATTTAGAGCAGACAAATGTGATTTCCTACTAAAGTATAACAACATACGAGAATACATAAAAATACACAAAGTACACATTTAAAGAGATTTGAACAGACAGATGCAGACATAGTGAACTGTAGTTAAAAACAGTGAT
Organism: Callopanchax toddi; assembly: GCA_006937965.1. Lineage (NCBI taxonomy): Eukaryota > Metazoa > Chordata > Actinopteri > Cyprinodontiformes > Nothobranchiidae > Callopanchax > Callopanchax toddi. Next base: position 4,041,515 of record SSNR01000002.1, on the reverse strand, counting down.
AATGCTGACTTTAACTTCATTATGTTTGTGTAAATGCTTTTTAAGCATTCTCTTAAACGTATTCAGTCTGGAGGCTTCACTTGGGTGTAGAGTCGACCTTTCACTTTATTGATCCACACATTCATGATGTCTAGATAAAATGTTGTCCTGGGATTGCTGACTTTGATAGAAATGATTAATAAAATATTTGAATCCTGTAAAGCTGTATCAATATCACCCATGTGTATAATATCATGTGCACGATATCACTATCTCTCATTGTATGGCAAGCCGTTTGAGCATTTATTACATCTGACTAGCTTGACATTAGGCACAACTAGTTCAGAAAAACAATGTACTAGTTGAGTAAAATTTTTACTAGTAAGCCTTACTAGTTAACTTGTAGGACCTAAAATCTTACATGTTGACTAGTAGACAATGAAGTGCCATGTCAACTAGTAGAACGACAAGGTGTCCTTGTCGTTCTACTAGTTGACATGTTGACATTTTTATCTCTTTACTAGCTAACTAATATGGGCCTTTATGGCTTACTAGTTGGCCCCTTTGGCAAGCATGTTGGCAACTGAGCCTTACATGTTGGACTTTTTCCATACATGTAGGGCTTTTTTCCTCTACTAGTTGAGCTTTAGGCCACACTAGTGTGCAACTTGTCTCAACTAGTGAGACATTTTCTGAACGTTGACCCAGCTATTTTAACCTTCTCCTCTGTAGCACTTTGAGATTGCAAAATATAAAGTGCAATATAAGTTAAATTTATTATTATTATTATTATTATTATTATTATTATTATTATTATTATTATTATTATTATTATTATTATTAACATGTCGGCTATTTTGAGGAACTAGTAGTTGACATCTACATCTTACTAGTTGGAAAAATTTTTGCACTAGTCAACTACTGGGCTCTACTAATCTCATTCATCAGAAATAATTAAACCAACAAAGTAACCATCGCAGAGACATGCCTCTCTTCATGGAAGTTAATGAACATATAAAACAGATTTTCTTTCAGCTTGTATTTCACTTTTAAACCAATCAGATCTGTTTTTAACAGGATTTGTTTTTCCTCTAAAAGAATTGAATCTTATTCAGGTTTTCTGCCCTCTGGTGGAGGATTGAGATACTGGGGTTGGCTTGTTCATAGTTTATTCAGTTTTATTGTTGTTGCATTTTTATATAATTGCACAACGAATGTAATATAAAAGTAAATTATTGTTATAACATTAGGCATCAAATGTTTCAAACTTTCAAACTTTTTCTGATTATTTCATGTGTCAGACGTTAAAGGGTTAACTGTCTCTGTAGGCTGTCTGAACAAGGCTGCTGAGCACCAGAGCCTAATAATGGTATAAAAGTCATTATGATGTTTCATTAGTGAAAAATAGCTCCTCATGTCCTCCTCCTCCTTCTCTGCAATCCTGACTTGTTTTTGTCCATGTATCAGGTTGCACCAGAGCCTTAAACAGTAGGTTAATGTTGAATCTGACTGGAACATTTTCCTTCCAGTGTTGACGCTGCTAACAACCAAACTAGTTACAGTGTCATGTGACAGCAGGCAGTGAAAGGCTCAGCCAATCACACTGGTTATGTGTGTTACAGAGGGAGGACCAGAGGAGAGAACGACCTAAACCTTTCTGAACCTCTAGGTTGACAGATGACAGATTTGCTCTTTTTTAGGATGGGGATCAAATTATTGGTGGGGACAATTCAATAATGGCTAGATGTTGGTGGGGACACGTCCATACTACGTCTACATTCTTAAGGTTTATCACTACTGATGTCTTCATCCAGTCCAATATCAAGTGTTCCTAGTATCATGAAGAACCATACTAGAAGGTTTTACTTCATCAGACGGATTGATTTTGTTGGCATTCATGTCAAAGTGAACCTTGGATCTACATCTTTCTGTTTTGTCTACCGCCTCTCGCCAGGGGCGAAAATCCCAGTTCATTGTTGGGGGGGACATTAAACAGTAAAATTTTTGAGAGAAATTTCTGAGGGGGACACTAAAAAATGCTTTTTTTTCTAAACATTCTTGCATATCATTAAGCCATAACTGTAATTATGATGTAGCTAGCCATTATTTATTAGTCCATATCCAAGCTGTCTACAGCAGCGGTTCCCAAACTTTTTTTGCCGCTCACCCCCTTCTACGTCCCAGCCGTGTTTGCGCACCTCAATCCCCGGATGGAGCTCTCTGACATTTAAACAAATTCCTGGTACCTACGAATCATTAATGTTACAAATTTTCGATACTTTTGAGTGTTATTAAATCATATGTAACCGAGGATTACTGTGAGAGTCGCGTGTCCTACGGTCAGTGAACGTCCCTCGCATTTCCATGTGATGCTCTTATCTTGTAAAGACGGTGGGTGTGTATGGGGGGGGGGTGCTGATCAAATGTTTGGAAGTGAGCAGGAGGTTACTACACTGGATTAAGCTGACGGTTCTCTTAACTAATTACTTAGTGTTTTAAATGAAAACCCAGCTCCATTAGCCATTATTTCATCAGCGGCAGAAAGTAGCGCCTTTAGTAAAAACAAAAGAAACAAAGAAAACGACTCACCATGGAGGTGATTAAATAAGGACACACATGGAATCAATCAGCAGAGTTGTTACAAGCTGTCAAGAAGGATTCTTTGAATAAATAATATCCATTTGAGAGGTAAACAGTCCAGCAGCTCCTCGCAGCTTTGCCCCGGAACTAATAGTAAAAGTTATTGTCGCCTTCAAAATAAGGGTCTGCTCGAAAGAGTTCACATGATTGACAGATAAAAGACTCGGAGTTCATCCAAATATTGTCCCACAGCTCCACACAATAATGGTATACATGTTTATTTACACATTTTTACTGAGTGGGGAAAAAAACACTGTAAATGTGTCATTATTTCAAATTTCTGCCATTACAGTTTTGCAACTCCCTAGTGGCAGCTCGGGAATCCCTGGCCTACAGGATTTTGATGCTTCATCAGAATATTTTTCAACAAACTGCCTCAATGTTGTTGGGCTCTTTCAACTTGGTGTTTTGATTCACTGAAAAACGACTGGATGTTTTTATTTTTCTCTCCTCTTCCATTCTGACCTGACTATTAAAGCAGCCAGACTGCTGGACAAACACCTGCCTACAGATTATTATTAAGCTGAGGAGAGATGCAACACCTAGCTACAGATAATGTCTTTAATTAGTCTAGGTTGAGTTTTTTTTCTGTAAAAGAAAAATGTTTCATATCCAGAAACTAAAAACAGTCCCAAAAAACATCTGACTTGAAAATTGATTTAATTAGAGAAGAATAAGAAGTGGAAATGATCAGCCAGATTATTAGAAAAAGAAATCTGTTTAACCGAACATTTAAGTCAAAGTTGTAACTACAACATAAGAAACAAAATAAAAAATACAAAATTGGAACAGAAAATCTGATTTTAATTAATAATATCTGACATAAATGAATAAATCTGGACAAAATCTGTCTAGAAACGTAACTGGCAGTGAGACAGGAGGAGGATGGTGTCTCAGTCCTCTGCCTGACTGTCTGTCCCCTGTCTCTCTCTCTCCTGTCTGTTTGTCTGTCCACTGTCTCTCTCTCTCCTGTCTGTCTGTCCACTGTCTCTCTCTCTCCTGTCTGTCTAAGGATGAGTTTGAGTCAGAAATGTTATCAAAACTTTCTGCAGACATTCGTTTCTCCGTTAAAACCAGCTCCAAGCGGCGAGTCGCTACTTTTTTCTCTCTTTCTTCCGTGAACAGACGCAGCCTGCACGGTAAATGCTGCGTTCACAGACCGATTATAAACTCAGGACATCTCAAAACCGACAACAGACGAGACGTATTTTACACAAAACAACGATGTGGATTCATTTCTAAAATAAATCTGTATGTGATTTAGTTAGTGAAAAATCAACCAAACATCCGGTGGTGGAGCGGACATCGACTCTACAGGGATAACCTGCTGTGTTTATGTTAAACAGGCAGCAGACTTACATGAAGGAGCCGAAATACAGCTTTTCATGTAATGGAGGAGCTTGTTGAACAAGAGAAACGATCAATAACTTTTTAACTGATCACTGAACGTTCTAATGCCTTAAATTTTAAAATAAACTCCATCATTTTGTCCTCACCGGTCCAGCTCCACCTGTGAGGAGCGGAGCAGGCAGCGAGTCAGAGCGGCCCCTCCCATCAGGGAAACGGACTATACCAACTCACTGTGAGGATGGGGGGGGGGACTGGAAACTTTCAAGAATTATAAATCTTATAGTTTGTTTTTAAGTAGCACAATTTGTATTGGGCTTTCAACTGCCGGTACTGTAATATTTAAAAAAAAAAAATGATTTGTGTTTGTTGGGATTTTGGAGGGGACAACTTTATGTGAGGGGGGGACATGTCCCCCCCGTCCCCCCCGGGATTTTCGCCCATGCCTCTCGCTAACTCAGAACTAGGAGAGCAGGTTGAGCGAGCAGCTCTCCTCGCCTCAAGCAGCACTGATTAGTCTTCCTGCTGCTCTGACTGATACAGTACAAGCTCTCCATCCTCCACATCACACTGTCAGACCAACCATTCAGCTCCTCTAAAACTTCATCAGTACACTTACAGCTCTACTGTAGAGCTCCAGTGTAAAAACTCCTGTTGATAATCTTTAGCACATGGTTCCCTGCCTAACCCTATGGAGGAATATTTGTGCCATCTGCTTGAGCGAGCGGTGACACTGACTTGAGCGCACACATCTATGTGAGCGCACAAAAATTTGAGGCGTGTGCGCACAACTCTGACAAACTCCTTGCTCTGCCAGCTCTGCTTGCTCTCAGACCGCTCTGTGCTCGCCCTCAGACTGTTCTCTGCTCGCGCTCAGTCTGCTTTCTGCTCGCCCTCAGACTGTTCTCTGCTCGCGCTCAGTCTGCTTTCTGCTCGCGCTCAGACTGTTCTCTGCTCGCGCTCAGACTGTTCTCTGCTCGCGCTCAGTCTGCTTTCTGCTCGCGCTCAGACTGTTCTCTGCTTGCGCTCAGTCTGCTTTCTGCTCGCCCTCAGACTGTTCTCTGCTCGCGCTCAGTCTGCTTTCTGCTCGCGCTCAGACTGTTCTCTGCTCGCGCTCAGTCTGCTTTCTGCTCGCCCTCAGACTGTTCTCTGCTCGCGCTCAGTCTGCTTTCTGCTCGCCCTCAGACTGTTCTCTGCTCGCGCTCAGTCTGCTTTCTGCTCGCGCGTGATTCTCTGCCCGGATCCCTAAACTGTAACTTTTAAACACAGAATCAAAAATGATTTCAACCAGGTATTGAACCCACACACTCAGGTATGAAAGTACCTTTCATTAGCCATGTACAGTGCCTGGCAGAAGAGTGATGAAGTTATAATGCTTATAACTTTTATTTCCCGCCTTTCAAGATTGACACATTAAGAAGAAGGCTGAGTTACATTTATATTTCAAATATGACAAACTACTGCTTTTACAGTAGCAAGATGATTGTATTTGTATAGTTTAAACATCATCAGCTCTCTGACTTTAAAATCAGGTTCTATGTGCCGTTTTACTTTAAGCACCAGCTCTGCACAGCCTACCCAGCACGCACCCCCACGTGTGAACCCGCCCATGCAAGTAATTTGAACCAAATATACTATACTCAAATATATACTTGTGTTTGTGAGCGCGAGCGGAGAACAGTCTGAGCGCGAGCAGAGAACAGTCTGAGCGCGAACAGAAAGCAGACTGAGCGCGAGCGGAGAACAGTCTGAGGGCGAGCAGAGAACAGTCTGAGCGCGAACAGAAAGCAGACTGAGCGCGAGCGGAGAACAGTCTGAGGGCGAGCACAGAGCGGTCTGAGAGCTGGCAGAGCAAGGAGTTTGTCAGAATTGTGCACACACGCCTCAAATTTTTGTGCGCTCACATAGATGTGTGCGCTCAAGTCAGTGTCACCTCTCGCTCAAGCAGATGGCACAAATATTCCTCCATATAACACCATATGTCTGTTGAAGTGAAGAGAGACCTTCTGCTGGATCTTATGTGCATGATTTTAGCAGCAGTGCTACCTTGTCTGTGAGCCTCGGGTCACACTGGCTTCTCTCCAGCAGCAGCCTAGCAATGTGTGTGTGTCCCCTCTCCGAGGTGAACATGAGGGCCGTAGTTCCTTGGTTGTCCTGGATGTTAGTGTCTGCCCCACAGCTCAGCAGCAGGCGGACCATAACAACTCGACCGTGTCTCACAGCCAAGTGCAGAGCTGTTTGTCCTGTCTGTAGTGAGGAACACACTGTCAGCTCTTTCACCAAAACATCTCCTTTCCTCGTTTTAGGATTTGCTTATATTCCACTGATGCACCCAGGCACATTTTGTGTTTTAATTTTTATCTTATTTTATGAATTTTTCATGCATGCTGAGACAGTCAGCTGTGGTACAGGTGAGATGCGTGCGCGGCGCGCAGCTCCTCTCAAGTCGGAGGCTCCGACACACACGCACGCAGAGACAGCAACGCACACACAATTATAGCACGTCCGAAACACGTAAACATGCCTAGTGCAGGTGACGTGCATCAGCGACAGCTTATCAGGCTGAATCTCTGTCTCACAAGTTCTCATTAATGACGGACAGGTACCGAAACAAGGCACCGTTTCTGATCACATGAGTCGGTCCTCGGTCGGTACCATGGAATTTGGTCGGTACCTTAAAAATAAATAAATAATATTTTTAAAGGGACTATTTAGTGCCCCCTCCAGCAGAGGGCGCCCTAGGCAATGGCCTAATCAGCCGAGAGGCTGCTCGCTGCAGAACCAGAAAGGTGGAGCTGCACCAGGTTCAGCCCCGCCCATTCAACCAATCAGACCCAGCCATTCCATCAGAGTCAGCTCCCACACCTCTCGTGTGATTGACCTAGTTATATTGGACTATTATACTAGGCTGTTAGATCTGAGAACGAGGTGTTGCATCTCCGCCGGATCCAGAGTACAAAGTCCGGCGGAGATACAACACCTCGTTGTCGGGTAATGCTGCGAGCGTGTCCGTGGAGCTTCGTACAGTGCTCCTGGTCCGGTGCCGCTTTGTGCTGTGGGTCCGCGAAGCGCTCAGCGTTTCCCCGGTGCTTTGGCCCACGCCAGGAGCAGATAACAGCTGATAGCAACTAACAGCCGCTATTAGCGGCTAATGGCGGCTAACGTTACGAAGCAAAGTGGGCTAGTTCTGCTTTCTCTGTTAGGCTCACTGTTTCTTGTTGTAGTCTGTATGACAGAAAACATTAACGTTTCTCATTCACAAACTAATACTGTTAGAAAAACATGACTGAAACCCCGAGATATTTAATCAATTTTGTGGATATGTTTTATCCTGAAAACAAGGGGAAACAGAAGGAGAAACATTCAGTTATTTTCTTGTAAATTCACTCTTTTGCAATTCACTCCTGCTTTTCAAATCAAAATGTCATCCTTGCTTGAGAGAAAAGACAACATAAAGAATCTAATCTGAAGGTTACAATCAGAGAGAAATACAGGAGAGAGAAATACAGGTCAACAGGAGAAAGACTTGATTTATTTTCATCACATTTGGTTGAATGTGCAGAAAATAGGTTTAAATGTTCAACAGCTTCCTTCAAGTCAGAGACTAGAATTTAATTTAATTTGTGGTTGATGCAATGAGCATAAAGTTAAAAGATCAAAACTAATGAAACAAGTTGTAAAATAGACTGATTTGATTCAGTTTGATGTAATGGATGCAGAAAGAATAGAATCAGGATGAAAGGTCTGTTGCTTTATAGCTATTCAGATTGGACATGTTTTTGAAAAGTAACTAAGTAAAGTAATAAGTAAAGTAACTACCGTATTTTCCGGACTATAAGTTGCTCCAGAGTATAAGTCACATCAGCCCAAAAATGCACAATAAATAAGAAAAAAACACATATAAGTCGCACTGGACTATAAGTCGCATTTTTGGAGTTAATTTTATTTTACAAAATCTGAGACCAAGAACTGGTATTTCATATTATTAGCTGTTTTCATAAAACAATGCCAGCAATTTGCCGCAAAGCTGAGCCGGTATCTGGGAGCCCGTCGTTCATAAAGGTTCAGACCATGCCGGTAATGTTGCACAATCATGTGCTTTTCACAAAAGATTACTCACTGGCGGTATGGGGCGGTCTTTGCGCTGTTGACGTGCAGGGTGAGATGTGAGACGGAAGTTCCCTTAGTAAACAGACAGGCGACTTCTGCTTCTGCTCATAACGCCAGAAGCACCCGGATCTCGGTGTAGCTCCAGTTTGCTATCTCCGCCGAGTATGCGTAACAGCTTTCCGGTGTTTTAAATACTTTTCCAGTCGGGGGTCAGTTCACCTTTGCTACGTTATTAGCAACACCTCCCTCTGTTGCGCCAAGGCATGATTTCCATTCCTTGCGTTGCGGTAATATTACTACCAAGCGGTTTTAGGTGTGAAAGTGACAAACATGTGAAATTAATCAAAATTATATACTTCGGTATATAAGTTGCCGGATCAGCCAAACTATGGAACAAAGTGCAACTTATAGTCCGGAAAATATGGTAATTACTTTTGAAAACAAGTAATCAGTAAAGTAACTGGATTTTTTAAAAGTAATCAGTAACTAGTAACTAATTACTTTTTCCAAGTAACTTGACCAACACTGGGCCTGAGTAAAGAATATGAGTACTGATGGACATGGGATTGATCAGGTTTTATTTCTAAAAAATTAGCAAATCTGAAAAACCTGTTTCACATTGTCTTTATGGAGTGTTTTAAAGAAAACATGAATTTAATCCATTGTAGAAAATGTGGAAAACGTGGTGAAGACTCTGGATGTACCGTATACTAAATGTAAACACTGTTTTTGTAGTTGCTCTGTTACCTGGCTGGAGCAAACGTTAGCATTTCCCAGCTCCATTAGCTTGCGGACAACCTCCATTCCACCAGGTCCACCAGGAGCTGTTAGCGATGCTAACATCACTGCTGTGTAGCCAGCATTGTTCTGAATGTTGACGTCACTCACACCTGTGTTACAGAGAGGCAGGTAAAGCAGTCTAACACCAACACATCCACAGTAGCTGTTAGCATGCTGGTACCTGTGTCCAGCAGCAGGCTGACGATGCTGTAGTTACAGTGAGACACGCTGTAGTGCAGCACCGTGTTGCCATTGGCGTCTGCGAGGTTTACGAGAAAAGCCAGCAATGATGGCGTCCTCCTCCTCACTTCTTTCAGGTATTCAGACACCCTGCAGGCCTCCGAGGTCTCCTCTGCTGCAGCGTTAAACCAGAACTCAAACACCGTCGCCAGAGCTGTCCTCTGGAGCCAGATACAATAAACAAATCAGTCTGATGCTCCAGTCATCATGCTGTCAAGATATCATTCAATATCCAGCAGACACAGCTGCAGCAATAGCATTTCATTAAAGTTGTTTCCAACAACTTCCTAATCTACATTCTACTGAGACTCCTGAAAACATCCAGCTGATTAAATGTTAGGTCCCTAAAATGTTTTAGCGTGTTGCTTTCTATTTGTCCTTTTATTAGCTGCAGCTTGTTGGCTTTCACCAACGAGCTGTTTAGGGACTGTCTAATGTGTTTATAGTCATAGTATGTAGCACTAGGCCTCGTTTTCCTCTTTTTCACACAGATTCTTGAAAACTGCTGACACAGTACTGATTATACAGGGTGTAACCAAACACAGGAAACCACTGGTCAATTTGCATGATTGACGCTTCTTTTGAAACGCTGAAACAGTAGTTCTCCACTAGTGCCAGCAGCTCCAGCTGCAGCTCGTCATCGTGTCATGACAGGGTCTTGCAGGCCTTGATCCGTCTGGTGTTAAAGGCATACTATGCAATTTTGCTTGTTTTGTCACCCCCTAGTGTCCGTTTTAAGTCACTGCGGTAAAAACGTTAGCATTGCAGAGTTTCCCCCAGAAAACTTGCTAAGCTATGCGGTGGGCGACCGGTGGTAGAGAAGCCCACCGGTCGCCCACCGTGCATTAAAAAAAAAAAATATATATATATATATATATATATATATATATATATATATATATATATATATATATATATATATATATATATATATATATATATATATATAAACAATTAAAGCCAATAAAAAAGGTGCCTCTTGAAAATAAAACAAGAGATGTGAACCATTAATAAAGCCCTTTTCTCAGGTCCTCCTTTAATTAATAGAACTTTCTGTCTGTAATTTTACAAAAACACTTGTTAAACCTACTCTAATAAACATTTCTAGCATTAACTCTGTGCATTGTAAATAACTTCAACATCGTATCTCTAATACTGACTAACAGAGCAGAAATCATCCAGATTCACTTAATGCTGCTCATCTCCTCACCAGGTTTTCTAACTGCGGCTGCGTGCCACCTGCCTACTCGGCTCTCGTAGATTTTACTGATGGTGTATTTACTGTGCCTAAAAAAAAAAACAAGGACAGCAGACAATCTATGGAATAATCTACCGATTAAACACGGAGTCATCGCTGTTAGATCGCGACCACAGGACAGTTCTCCCCCACGCTCCTCTAATGAGAGACACGCTGGAAAGATACGTTCTGCATTTAGCCGTCAGTTGTGTCCGATGCACGCTGAAGCTATCGCCACCAGCGAAGCTGTCCTCCGGTTCAGATCAGTTTGGATCCCGACCCAACAGAAATACTGTTTAGTTGTTTTAGTCTTTTGTAATATGACTTTCATATCAGGGACAAGATGGATACACAGTAAAATAAAATGTGTTCAACAAAATCACAGAAAATTATGTATTATTTTGAACAGGTGAGCTACCATACATTCCAGTTAAGTATCAAAGGAATATAGCAAAGTAACAAAAAAATCTATTCAGTGGTGTAGATTTGCTGTTGACATTGGTCGAGACCAGGATGAGACGTTCGCTGGGTTTTGGGGGGTTTGAGCGCACGCTGAGACAGGAAATATTTAAAGTACAGATTTGGCTCGGTGCACATAAACCTGTTCTGATCCTGTCAGTTTGACCCAGAACCAGACCTCCTTGGGTAACAGCCCCAGGTCCCCTTTGTCCTGGTTCTGGGTCCCAGTAGCTGGTTCCAGGAGTATTTTAGAGGGATTTTGACCAAGACAGACCCAGACCTCCTTGGGTAACAGCCCCAGGTTGCCCGGTCCTGGTCCTGGTTTTGGCATCCAGGAGCATTGTCGAGGGGAATTTTGCATAACTGAGGGCAGAGCAGGGCTTCCTTTCTGGGTAACACCCCTGGGTCGGCCCGGTCCTGGTTCTGGGTCCATAGTGGGTTCCAGGAGCATTCTAGAGGGGTTTTGACCAGGATAGGGACCCAGAACCAGACATGCTCTATGTGTAACAGCCTATAGGACCCCGTTAAGTTTAAATCCTCAAGTTTAGTGTTTTCTATCATTGAGGAAAAAGTCATGGATCTTCAGCTGGTGTCTGCCCTGCAGGGCTCTGATTGGATAAAATGTCTTTATACATGGTGGCTGAGACTTAATAAAACAGCCTCCTGATGATAAAATATGTAAAAAACGCCACCACACGTCATTTACACCACAGCGCGTTTAAAACATGATCGCACGTAATTTATGTCACCGTGCGTTGCGATTCACACAGCGTGTAAAATCCGGTGTATCTGGTTTTTTTACGAAAGTTTTTTTCTTTCTCCGACCTGCTGGATACAGGTCCGTTCGCGGACTCCACGCAGAGCATCTGGTGTGCTGGGCTGAACGTTTTATTATTGGGGAGGCAGCGCTAGCTCTGCACCCTTGGATAGAGTTTTTGGTGGGGACATTTCAGTGAATTTATGGATATTGTTGGCGACACGATCACCTCCGTCCATGACAAATCATGAATTAATGACGGTAATTGTACCTGAGCCACTCATAACATAATCGCTACTTTACCTGGTTTACCTGGTTTTTTCATCTCTGGCTCTCGAGGCGAGCGGACGCATCTCCCCTTCTCTCCCTCCCTCCCCGTCTTCCCTGGCTCTCTGTCCTGTCCACTTTCTCTGGAGAACCTGCTTTCATCTGCCTCTGGACTTTTAAACTTGAATTGGATCAGCTGGTCTAGGAATGCGATGGACAAATTTCCTTTTTCCCACTACTCGAAGATGTTTACATAAATTGGATCATGGAGACTGGGCTCTACTGTTTGGCATGTGTGGGACCTGGATCGTCATCAAATTTGGAGCTGCGGGACCGATGGACAACCAGCCTGGGCTCTGTGGACGTGCGTCATCCACATCCACATCTTCTTATCCACATCTTATTACTCCTTCCTCCCCCTGCAACCTTGGTCTGATGGCCACGCTAAAATCCTGCGAACTCGACTTGGGGGGTGGGGGGCTCCCGTACCCCCCACACTCCATCACGTGTCTTTTGTTTTTGTGATTGTCAGAGTTTTGTGCTTTTTATGTAGGAGGCCTTTTTTTCCTGTTCACGCCTCTGAGTTCTCTTGAGCCTAGGGGAACGAACACGTTTTTTATCACCTTCACACACACCCTCCCCTCCAAGCGTTTTCCTCTACAAAAGGGAGCGCATACATATGCGCATTCCCGCAGTCAACTATTTCCTGTTTGTATAATGTTGTTTGTCTGAATCTTGGAACAGCTGTATTAGGACGCTGATGCAAAGACAATAAACTAATCTTGTATCTTAACCTTCTGATCAGGAGGGGGGAGCTCCTTTATTTTCTCCATGTAAGCTAGGTAAGCCGTGTTGTGAGAGCTTCTCAAGTTCACTTTCAGGTCTGAGGAGTTTTTCCTCTCAAGAAATGTTCCACATATTTGATCTTGTTCTACTACAAAACACTTGCTTTATCTAAAACATAGTAATATTCAAAGTACTCCCAAATTGGTTTCCGACATGACACTCGATGTTGACAGGTGAGCTGAGCCATCTGCTGTGGCACGCCGCGCGGCCGCACTGCAAGAAATAAATAAAAACAAAACCTACTGGAAAGACCTAAAAAACTAAAACTAAGCTTATTTTCTCTATAAATTTTGTTAGTCTTAGTTAGAATAGTTAACGCTCATTACAGTTTTAGTTCATTTCAGTTTTTTGTTTAATATTCGTTTTTATTTTTATTTGTTAACGAAAATGTTTTTTTTAATTTTTGTTTTCGTTATTTCGTTAGTTTTAGTTAACTATAATAACCCTGAACCCTGCATTGTCTTTGCTCAGAAACACCTAACTCTAACTGTTAAAATGTCTCCTCAGCCTTCATTGCTTTCTACTGGAGTGGTTCATCACTCAAAGCAGGGAGAGATGGACAAAAAGCAGGAATCATGAGCTAAAAACACTTTGGAGCTAGCATAACAGCTAGACACTAGGGATGTAACGATGCTTCGAAAATCGATTTAAAACCGGTAAAAACTAGTTTAAATATGAATCGGTGTAGAAAAAAGAAAAATCGATTCACAACGGCCTGACGTACTACGTACATGGAAAGCCCTGAAAAGGGGAGTAAATGATAAAAGAACCACAGACACGTTACTTTCTCTGCCCAGACCAGTAGCGTAGCCAGAAATAGATTTTTGGCCGGGCCTAATAAAAAATGGGTGGGCCCAAAAATGTAATTGAAAATAATTGTATTTGTAAATGTCACTTTTGTTTAAGCAGATCAGTGTCTATACAGTGATTCCTCGTTTATTCTGGGAGTTATGTTCTAAAAATAACCCGCAATTGCGGTGAAATCCGCCAAGAATCAGTTTTATATTTTTACAATTATTCCAGAAGTTTTAAAGCCTGTAAAACCCCTCACTACACACTTTATACACTTCTCTCAGACAGGCGTTAACATTATCACACTGATCTCGTTTAAACACAACCTGATCATCAGAACGGAAGAATAAATAACTTAATTGATGTTTCTGATCGCGTCTGACGGACACCTGCTTGTTGCGGTAAAAAAAACATTAACACACAGCAGATGCTGAGAGAAGTGATCTGAGAGCTGCTCTGTGTTTATCACTAGAGGTCTCAATTTCAGCCCGAGCCGTCGGGTCAAACACGTTCATTATTTCAGGTCGGACAGAGAGAGAGAGAGAGAGAGAGAGAGAGGGGGGGGGGGAGGAGCGCAGAGCGCACCGTTTGGAGACCTCATGCTGCTCCATGGTTCTGATTCTGCAGTCTGTCAATCAGTTAAAAACATAATTTCTACTTGTGGAAGTGTAGATTTTCATTCCCACCTTGCTGCAGAAAAGAAGCTCATAAAGGGAAGGAGCATAAAGACGCTACTCATCCAGACTCTTGGTCAGCGCGCAAAAGGGAGTCAGGACGCACTGCGCTCTGCTCCATGGAGGAGATCGTCAGGACGCATCAACACTGCGCTGTAAAAAAAAGTTTAAGGCATGCAAAGTTGCACAAAACCTTTCGCGAAAGTACATGGCTGCAAAATCGTCTTGTCTTCTTCCGCTTATCCGGGTCCGGGTCGCGGGAGGCTGCAAAATGTGAACCGCAGAAGAGAGGAACCTGTCAGAAACCGACAGAAAGATCTTTGAACAAAAAGGACATTAACCCTGTAACACAGGACAGGTCCTCCACTTTTTGTTTTTTTGAAACATTTTGAAATGAAGATTTGTTTTGCCGTTTCTTAAATGCTTTGGTTGACACTACAAGTCACAGCAGCATACACACAGTTGCGCTGTTACCGTAGCTCGTCTGGAGAGTTCCGAAATTATTCAAAATAGCCAATGAGAGCAAGACTTACAAATGATGTAATAGTTATGAAATCACCACAACACATTCATGCTGTTGACGTCAAATTTACTCTGTTCTATTTCATGTCATGATGACTTAAATGAGATCCCTCAAAAATGAAACAATTATATATCATTTTGTTGAGGAAGCCATTTGATTGGGTGGGCCCAGGTACACAGTGGGTGGGCCCAGGCCCGCCCAGGCCCACCCGTAGCCACGCCCCTGGCCCAGACGTGTATTAAACGACTTAATTCAACTTAAATACATACAGAGTGATCATAAAGAAACATAAAATACCAGTCCGATTATTTTTTCAACTACCGGTAGTTAGCGTCATTGGCTTTCAGCTAGCAGCTAACTGTGGCGAAATCTCATTCAACAACAAGAATAAAGCTGAATCAAAACCGGATCAACAACTGAATGCATTCATGAACGTTTTGTTAAAGTCTCATGACACTACAGGTGTTCTTATGGATAACTCATACCTGAAAAGGAGAATATAAAAATATATAATATAAATAACCATGGAGTTTCTTCCTCTGCTGCTCAGACGTGCTTTCTGGTTCTCTAGCACTAGACGTCCCCTGCTGGTCACATGTCGTTACTACAGCTACTAAATCAAAATCGACATTAACATCTGATTAACAAATCTACATCTAGTATTTTGCTAAAAACTACTGACAAACATTGTTAATGTAAACAGTAATGAACACATTTCCCTTAATATCTATTAAACTATACATACTGACAAATACATTTGAAGTTTAAACAATAATGAGGACATTTCAACCATCACACACTGTGGTGACAAAGTTAGACAAGCAGGGCTACAGCAAGCGGCTTCAAGATAGCTGATGCTCCAGTCAATTAGAAGTCAACAGTGTGGCAGCATTTTGGCTTTCCCATTTTTCCAGTAAGACAATAGAAAATTACAATTTGAAACAAGGACTAAAGGGCAATTGTAAAATATAAAAAAATTATTTGGCCATAAAATACATTAATTTTGTTATAAAAAGTATAAAGAATCAAAAATCGTGAGCTTAAAATCGGGAATCGAATCGAATTGTGGCTTGAGTGAATCGTTACATCCCTACTAGCTACATTGGGTTAGCCTAACCCTTGTGAGATACGTGACTTTGTCAGATTTCAGGGCACTGGACCAGAGACTCAGAAGTTACAAACGTGGTATTCTGGATCCAAGCAGCAGATGGGGCTGAGTGACTTTTCATTAACCCTGTAAAGGGGCATATTAGCACATACTGGCTCTAGGAAAAGATTTAGAAATTTGAAAAATTTACATAGTGTGCCTTTAAAGCCTGTGTGACTGGTTAGAGACTACCTGAAATGCTCAGGTCACATGGGACATATTTTCTTGGTGCACCTTTGTCTCAAAGTGTCTCAGTTGAACTTAATTCTGTTGACAATTTGTTCACCAACCTTTCCCAGAGGTGTCAGTCATT
>SSNR01000002.1:4011362-4025394 GCA_006937965.1 Callopanchax toddi | reverse complement strand
TAAAGGGAAGGAGCATAAAGACGCTACTCATCCAGACTCTTGGTCAGCGCGCAAAAGGGAGTCAGGACGCACTGCGCTCTGCTCCGTGGAGGAGATCGTCAGGACGCATCAACACTGCGCTGTAAAAAAAAGTTTAAGGCATGCAAAGTTGCACAAAACCTTTCGCGAAAGTACATGGCTGCAAAATCGTCTTGTCTTCTTCCGCTTATCCGGGTCCGGGTCGCGGGAGGCTGCAAAATGTGAACCGCAGAAGAGAGGAACCTGTCAGAAACCGACAGAAAGATCTTTGAACAAAAAGGACATTAACCCTGTAACACAGGACAGGTCCTCCACTTTTTGTTTTTTTGAAACATTTTGAAATGAAGATTTGTTTTGCCGTTTCTTAAATGCTTTGGTTGACACTACAAGTCACAGCAGCATACACACAGTTGCGCTGTTACCGTAGCTCGTCTGGAGAGTTCCGAAATTATTCAAAATAGCCAATGAGAGCAAGACTTACAAATGATGTAATAGTTATGAAATCACCACAACACATTCATGCTGTTGACGTCAAATTTACTCTGTTCTATTTCATGTCATGATGACTTAAATGAGATCCCTCAAAAATGAAACAATTATATATCATTTTGTTGAGGAAGCCATTTGATTGGGTGGGCCCAGGTACACAGTGGGTGGGCCCAGGCCCGCCCAGGCCCACCCGTAGCCACGCCCCTGGCCCAGACGTGTATTAAACGACTTAATTCAACTTAAATACATACAGAGTGATCATAAAGAAACATAAAATACCAGTCCGATTATTTTTTCAACTACCGGTAGTTAGCGTCATTGGCTTTCAGCTAGCAGCTAACTGTGGCGAAATCTCATTCAACAACAAGAATAAAGCTGAATCAAAACCGGATCAACAACTGAATGCATTCATGAACGTTTTGTTAAAGTCTCATGACACTACAGGTGTTCTTATGGATAACTCATACCTGAAAAGGAGAATATAAAAATATATAATATAAATAACCATGGAGTTTCTTCCTCTGCTGCTCAGACGTGCTTTCTGGTTCTCTAGCACTAGACGTCCCCTGCTGGTCACATGTCGTTACTACAGCTACTAAATCAAAATCGACATTAACATCTGATTAACAAATCTACATCTAGTATTTTGCTAAAAACTACTGACAAACATTGTTAATGTAAACAGTAATGAACACATTTCCCTTAATATCTATTAAACTATACATACTGACAAATACATTTGAAGTTTAAACAATAATGAGGACATTTCAACCATCACACACTGTGGTGACAAAGTTAGACAAGCAGGGCTACAGCAAGCGGCTTCAAGATAGCTGATGCTCCAGTCAATTAGAAGTCAACAGTGTGGCAGCATTTTGGCTTTCCCATTTTTCCAGTAAGACAATAGAAAATTACAATTTGAAACAAGGACTAAAGGGCAATTGTAAAATATAAAAAAATTATTTGGCCATAAAATACATTAATTTTGTTATAAAAAGTATAAAGAATCAAAAATCGTGAGCTTAAAATCGGGAATCGAATCGAATTGTGGCTTGAGTGAATCGTTACATCCCTACTAGCTACATTGGGTTAGCCTAACCCTTGTGAGATACGTGACTTTGTCAGATTTCAGGGCACTGGACCAGAGACTCAGAAGTTACAAACGTGGTATTCTGGATCCAAGCAGCAGATGGGGCTGAGTGACTTTTCATTAACCCTGTAAAGGGGCATATTAGCACATACTGGCTCTAGGAAAAGATTTAGAAATTTGAAAAATTTACATAGTGTGCCTTTAAAGCCTGTGTGACTGGTTAGAGACTACCTGAAATGCTCAGGTCACATGGGACATATTTTCTTGGTGCACCTTTGTCTCAAAGTGTCTCAGTTGAACTTAATTCTGTTGACAATTTGTTCACCAACCTTTCCCAGAGGTGTCAGTCATTTCCTTCACTCTGACTGAACTAAAACTAAAGGATTCAGTTTTGAGAGAAATGTCCAAATTATTTGAGCACGTTGACATTCCACTGACAGAAGAGTGAGGCTCAGTGATTCACGTGAATTCTCAAGACACGTTTTGGAAACTTCCTGTTACGGTCCCGCACCTGGACAGCGCCGGTGCCCTGCCGACTCCTCCCACCTGTTCCAGCCAGCAGCGCTCCAGAGAGACGCACATCGGAGAGCTGCGCGGCTGGATCCAATCTGCTCATCAAGCACTGCTTAAAAGCGACTTCAGCCAGTCGTTCAGGGGGCAGCAGACGGGTTCTGCTGTCCCCTGGGTGGTTGTTGGTTTAGAGAATTTTTATAGCAGTTTAAAGTATGTTTTAAACTAGGCAGATGGAGTGATTTTAGGTGTGGGAATCCATAGGTTTTAGCTCTGTCTTATTTTGTCTAGTTTTTAACCTCACCTGATTTTATCCAGACTTTTATTATATTTATATAATTTTAGTTTTCTTGGTTTTAACTAAATTAACTTATTTAAGTAAGAGGAGTGATTTTGTTATTTATTCCCTTTGGTAGGGTAATTTGTGTTTTAACAGTCCTCCTCCTCCTGTGTTGATTTAGTTTGTTTTGTTTAATAATAAATATATTTTGCTTTGAACCATTTATCGTTTTGTGTTGGCCTCCTTTTAACTCCTAGACCTGAAGGGAGGTCATAATATAATGGGGGCTTGTCCGGGATTTTCATTTTTATATGGTTTGTGAGCCCGGCAATTTCGTATTTAATAAATAACGGTGCGTGAGGGAACCAGTTTTGTTGTATTTGTTGGTCGGCTGGTCCCCCTTTTGGTTTATGGTTCATTGCATTTTGTGTTTAAGTCTGGATAAGTTTTAGAGACCCCCTCTCGGGTTCTGGTCGAGGTGTGTCGCAGGAGCGATTTGGAGGAAAATGCTGGACACCTCGGCATGATGATTGGGGGGGGGGGCTCGAGGAATGAGGAGGAAACTGCCGGTTTGTCTGCCAGTGCTTCTGCCGTTCCAGTGAAGCCGCCAGACGAGGATGATGAAGACGCCGCAAAAGAGGAATCCCCTCCGGTGTCAGAGGAAGCGATCCAGCCGCCTCCCGTTAAAAGTAAGGCTCCTTCTCCTGCTAATAAAGCTACTCTCTAGTACACCCAGTACAGACTCGCAGGACGGTGCGAGGTTCCAGATCCGGTTTGACCTAACTGCAGCCTGGAGCTGAAGAAAAGGCTCGCCTCCAATAGATGGAGACGGACCTGGAGATCCGACGTTCGGAAAATGATTCAGAGACTAAAGTAAGACTGTGTAAGCTCGAGTTTGAGAGTCTGGCCTCAGCGCCCAAAGAACCGAGCACAGAAGTCAAAGACCAGTGCTGATCCAGGAAGACGAGATGTGACGTTGATGCCCCCCCGTCTCATGCAGCTGAGGTTGATGGTTATTTTCTGCCTTTGAGCAAATTGCTTCAGACCTGGACTGGCCTCAGGTGGAGGTCGCTTCTGTTTAGTGAACACGGTAACAATTTTGTGTTCTCATTTTCTGTGAAATAGTCTGGATCATGTTTGGGTCAAACGTGTGATTTACATATTAATGAAGTTGGTTATGTGCCAAGTTCATGTGGTGAGTTCACCGGTTTTTGGTGTGATAAATTCTGGACCGGTGAAATGGTTTCTGTAAAACTAAAAGGGAGAAATGGACAAACTGAAAGTCTGTTGTGGGTTTCTTCTAAAGGACCCGCACTTGTTTTGTGGGGTCACTTTTGTCATGTTGGCTCAGCTAAAGTTCTGTCGTTCTCCTCAGGAACCATTAAAAGGTGACGTGCGCAGCCGGTGCGTCGTTTTGCCCTGGGGGTGCGGGAGAAACGACTTTGTTTTGGAAACTTTTTGTTTCCCATTAGTGGGCTGAATGTATTTGGTTTGTCTGTTTAATAAAAACCCAGCACTTGGTGCACTGGGTTTTATTTCTTTTCTGTGTTTTACAGATCCGTGAGCTCATGTGATGGCATGAGGGAGTGTCCTGGCCAGTTTTGAGTCTCGTGCGTCCAGGGACACCGTGGTGGTTTTCCCCAAACCTGCTGGTTGCCGTTTGGTATAAGTTTGGGTTTAGAGACTCATTTTGTTTGGTTTTCTACAGAGATCCCCTGTAGGATTAAGAGGTGCAATCCCTTTGGGTTGTATCCTGTTTATTGTTTTATTAGTGTTGTGGTGATGGGGTTAGTGTTGGTAGCGCGAACTACCATCTCGGGAGCACGCCAGGGAGCGAGGGAGGCTCCCGTGGGATTTTGTGCTTGATACGCCCACCCCCACCTCATGAATGCTGATTGTAATTAGACACTAAAGGCTAGAATACACCGGACAAGTCGGCGACACGCCACGTCGTGGCTGCAGCGTTATTTTGATTTAAAACCATTCTAGTCCATCAGATCACTCAGACAGAGCTCGCCACAACACGTCCCAGACACGCGAGACGCCGCCAGCCCGCTAAAGATTTGCACCAGTTTAAAAGGGAGCGCCAGTCGCAGCTGTGCGCGTGTGTCACGACATGTTGAATACTTTCTGACACCGGCATTACCATG
Organism: Callopanchax toddi; assembly: GCA_006937965.1. NCBI lineage: Eukaryota > Metazoa > Chordata > Actinopteri > Cyprinodontiformes > Nothobranchiidae > Callopanchax > Callopanchax toddi. The sequence goes on along the minus strand of SSNR01000002.1, from coordinate 4,020,857 downwards.
ACACCGACGTTACGACGCAGAACGGCTCCTATTACGGCACACAGAAATATACCGCCACAAACATTACGGCACACATAAACAACAGCTTCATTAAATAGCTTACTTACCCATTTTGAAATAATTAGAATTAGGTTCCCACAACACACGACAGCAGCTCTGATCACATATAAACAATTGGGGCGGCACTAGCTCAGTTGGGAGAGTGGCCGGTCTGGTAACCGGAGGGTCACTGGTTCAATCCCCAGCTCTGGCTGGGTTAGATTGTCGTTGTGTCCTTGGGCAAGACACTTCACCCAACTTGCCTGTGTGAATGTGAGTGTGACTGTGTGTGAATGTTGGTGGTGGTCAGAAGGGCCGATGGCGCAGAAAGGCAGCCTCGCTTCTGTCAGACTGCCCCAGGGCAGCTGTGGCTACAGACATCTGTCATAGTTTACCACCACCAGTGAGAATGACTGTGTGAATGAATGATGCAACTCTGTAAAGCGTCTTTGAGTGACCTAGAAAAGCGTTATATAAAACTGATGCATTATTATAAACAAAGAATTCACTTCCCGCTTCCAATTTTCAATTCCCGCGTGATGTTGTGACTATCGCGCGATTATTTTAAGCAGATCCTACGGCGCGCTGTGTCAGGAGCGCGTCTTGTGTGAGTACAAGACACGCCAACACCGCAGCCATGAGGTGGTGCATCGCTGAGGTATCCGGTGTATTCCAGCCTTAACAGTGAGATACGCACTCACTAAACAAAGAGCAGAACCATGATGGAGTTCAGCGACTCACTCCTATCAGACAACATCTCGCAGTAAACCTTTTTGTAAACCATTTTGTGTCGGTACTCATTAAATAAATCAACATGTCTCTTTTTAAATTGTAGAACTGCAGAAATGATGCTCACTGTGTCGTTGTTGGAGTCATCCATGTTGTCTACGTGAGCGTTGAGGAAAAGACAAGCAGACATAAAGTCTGCACTCACTGTGTCTCTAGAAGAAATAAGAGACAGCATGAGTGACTGTGTGCAGAGCAAATCAGAGAAAATATATTTTATTTCAAGAAATTCTCCAAAGCAAAAGAACCCCCAAACAGGAGTGGTGTCCTGACTAGCATAATGTATCATTTCTATTTGTTCTCACCTGATTCTGGTTTCTGAGCCAGACTTCCTCTCCATTGGTTCACCTGGAGCTTTTGGTTTGATCATTTTCTCTGGAGCCTTATCTTCCAGCGACGCTACCCCTCCATCTGTCCGTCCTGATAAAGTTCCCACTGATGTCAGATGTCCCTCTGGACCTGTCTGCTTCTCCGCTTCAGTTCCTCCGTTTGCACCTATCTGGGTTTCATCCATCCTCCCAGGGCTTGTAGTTCTTTCTCTGAGCTTCAATCGAGCATGAACACTCCTGGCCACAAAGTCCTGACCCAACACATTCCCACTGCCTGGTACTTTTAATCTATAAAACATGGTCAAAGTACTAAGTCATGAAAGAATTCCATAAACTCTTTGGTTTTCCAACCACTGAATCTGGATGTTTGGTTAAATCAATCCAAAGTAAAAGATGTTGATTTGAGTTCAGCTTGGCTGTGTGATAGATGAACCTTCCAGCCTGTCAGCTGTTACAGAAACTGCATCCACTTTTTGTGGAAACTGTGAGATAACTCTCAAACATCATTTAGTCAGACGAAGATCATCCAGGTACTGTCAAGCTTTGATGGCTGAAAGTGAAAGCTGTATAAATATATCACTCATTCTTGAGAGTTGGGACAAAACATGTCCTTCATACAAATGTGTAATTTATGTTATAAATAAACATTATTTCTCATGATTTACTTACTTACAATGTTCAATCTGAAGGAAATCTGTATCGTAATGTTATAAGTGTGAATTTTTCTCTATTTTGAAAAAATACTACTTAAATGTTTAGGTTATGTTAAAAGGTTTATGTTATTATATTTGTCTCCACCACAAAATCACAATATTCATCAACCCTAAAAACTTGGAAAAAAGTGTAGAAAATTTAAATGCATAAATATCAATTGAAAAACAATGAATTTAAATATGTGATGCAGTGCTTAAAGTAAACATAAAACTATATTTTACCTAAAAATCTGCTTGCCAAAGTTGTGTCCTCAGTTTCTGTCAACGCCGTCAGATTTTTCATAAACTTCACTTAATCAGGCAATAGCATGGTCATCTGTGTTACCGAGGACCCTTTTGAGTTTCCCATGCTGTGCTGATAACAGGACTAGCAGACATACTCTGCTAAGTTTTAAACTTTTAGATAATTTACACAAACACTGTCATTATTTCTATAGTCACAGCTGGAACATGTCAACACCGTCTTTCCATTGTGATGTGCGTTTTTTTAAAAAAGTGGATTTCACTTAGGCATTTTAGAGAGGTTATTGAGACAGCTAGCAACTGAGGAAAAAACAGCTAGCTGCTGTGTACAATCCAACTTTTGGAGGGAAAATACATGGCCTTTCGTCAACTCCGTTGACAAATCAACCTATAATGACTTAAAGTGGTAATAAAATATTATTTCTGATAATATTTTCATAGATTTTTAATTGATATTCTAAAGACAAACAATATTACTTCATTTTTAATTTGTTACATTTTATTATATTGCTTTTGTTCAACCTCCAAAAAGGTTCTGGCTAACCATCCGGCGCCTCAGGGGAGGAAGACGGCAACTTGTTCACACTGTTTACAGTGGGGACGGGGAGCTGCTGACATCAACTGGGGCTATAGTCGGGCGGTGGAAGGAATACTTTGAGGAACTCCTCAATCCCACCAACATGCATTCCTATGAGAAACCAGAGCTGGGAGACCTGGGGACGGACTGTCCAATCTCTGGGGCAGAAGTCTCTGAGGTAGTCAAACAACTACACAGCGGCGGAGCCCCGGGGGTGGATGAGATCCGACCTGCGTATCTCAAAGCTATGGATGTTGTAGGACTGTCTTGGTTGACACGTCTCTGCAACATTGCGTGGTCATTGGGGGCAGTTCCTGTGGAGTGGCAGACTGGGGTGGTGGTTCCCATTTTTAAGAAGGGGAACCAGAGGGTGTGTTCCAACTATAGGGGATCACACTCCTCAGCCTCCCTGGGAAGGTCTACTCCAGGGTCCTGGAGAGGAGGGTCCGGTCAATAGTTGAACCTCAGATAGAAGAGGAGCAATGTGGTTTTCGTCCTGGTCCTGGAACTGTGGACCAGCTCTTTACCCTCGCTAGGGTGATGGAGGGGTCATGGGAGTTTGCCCAACCAGTCCACATGTGTTTTGTGGATTTGGAGAAGGCCTATGACCATGTCCCCAGGAACACCCTGTGGGGGACACTCCAGGAGTACGGGGTGGATGGTCTTTTACTAAGGGCCATTCAGTCCCTGTACCAGAGGAGTGTGAGTTTGATCCGCATAGCCGGCAGTAAGTCGGACCTGTTCCCAGTGAGGGTTGGACTCCACCAGGGCTGCCCTTTGTCACCGGTCCTGTTCATAACCTTTATGGACAGGATTTCTAGGCGCAGCCGTGGTGTGGAGGGTGTTGAGTTTGGTAGCAGGAGAATCCTCTCTCTGCTTTTTGTGGATTATGTGGTCCTCCTAGCTTCATCAGGCTCTGACCTTCAGCTCTTGCTGGGGAGGTTCGCAGTCAAGTGTGAAGCGACTGGGATGAAGATCAGCACCTCCAAGTCTGAGTCCATGGTTCTCGACTGGAAAAGGGTGGCTTGCCAACTCCAGGTCGGGAGAGAGGTCCTACTCCAGGTGGAGGAGTTCAAGTATCTCGGGGTCTTGTTCACGAGTGAGCGGGAGATCGACAGGCGGATTGGGGCAGTGTCTGCAGTGATGCGGACGCTGAACCGGTCTGTCCTCCCAATCCTCACCTATGGTTAGCAGCTTTGGGTAATGACCAAAAGAACAAGATCGCAGATACAAGCGGCCAAAATGAGTTTTCTCCGCAGGGTGGCAAGCAAGGCAAAGATGGAGAAAAGAATGCAAGAACAGAAGGACCTATGTTTTCCCTCGCCTCGCCTCGCCTTCCTCCGCTTATCCGGGTCCGGGTCGCGGGGGCAGCATTCTAAGTCGGGCAGCCCAGGCCACCTTCTCCCCGGCCAAGTCCACCAGCTCCTCAGCTGGGACGCCCAGGCGTTCCCAGGCCAAACTGAAGATGTATTTCCTCCAGCTTGTCCTGGGTCGACCTGGGGGCCTCCTGCCGGCAGGACATGCCCAGAACACCTCCCGAGGGAGGCGTCCAGGAGGCATCCTTACCAGATGCCCGAACCACCTCAACTGGCTCCTTTCGATATGGAGGAGCAGCGACTCTACTCCGAGTCTCTCCCGGATGTCCGAGCTTCTTGCCCTATCCCTAAGGCTGAGCCCGGCCACCCTGCGGAGGAAACTCATTTCAGCCGCTTGTATCCGCGATCTTGTTCTTTCGGTCATTACCCAAAGCTCATGACCATAGGTGAGGATTGGGACGTAGACCGACCGGTAAATCGAGAGCCTTGCTTTCTGGCTCAGCTCTCTCTTTACCACAACAGACCGGTTCAGCGTCCGCATCACTGCAGACGCTGNCCCAATCCGCCTGTCGATCTCCCGCTCCCTCCTTCCCTCACTCGTGAACAAGACCCCGAGATACTTGAACTCCTCCACTTGAGGCAGGACCTCTCTCCCGACCCGGAGTTGGCAATCCACCTTTTTCCGGTCGAGAACCATGGCCTCAGATTTGGAGGTGCTGATCCTCATCCCAGCTGCTTCACACTCGGCTGCGAACCTTCCCAGCAAGAGCTGAAGGTCAGAGCTCGATGAAGCTAGGAGGACCACATCATCCGCAAAAAGCAGAGACGCGATTCTCCTGTCACCAAACTCCACCCCCTCCACACCACGGCTGCGCCTAGAAATCCTGTCCATAAAGGTTATGAACAGGACCGGTGACAAAGGGCAGCCCTGGCGGCCGCCAGGGCTGCCCTATGTTTTCCATCATTTTAATTTGGATAATTGTTGAGAATGTTGTATTCAATTCATATTATATTTGTAAAATGATCAAAATATGAAATATGCAGTTAGTTTCTTGGTAACTCCTTTAAAGTAAAAACATTTTTGTTTGTTAAATAGTAGCTCACGCTCATTTTTGTCAACACCGTCAGTTCTTGGTCAACACCGTCAGTTCTTGGCCCACACTTTCAGATGTATGTTTTTTTAATTTTTTAAAAGGAAATGTTTGTTTTTACTTCAGTTTCTGGTCTTTTTGTAATAAAGGCACATCTAACCTACTGCCTCTTAAGTGTAACTTATTTAAGGAATTGATTTTTAGCATATTAAAATCAAAGGCAGAGTTTTAAAATGGGGATTTTTAGAGATCCAAGTTTTCTCAAGAGTATAAAATTACAATTGAAATGTATATCTTGAATGTTATTACATACAAGTGTAACTAAACCCTATTACAATATAGTTTAGAACTTTAGATTCTTGTTGGACTGCAAGAATTCAAAACCCATTTTTATGAGTGTGTATGACGGAGTTGACACAAATTGGGTTCTAACACAAAAAAAGTGAATTTGTTAAAAATATGTTTTTATTTAGAACCTGCACCTTTACATATTTATATAACTTAGACTTTACTCTACACAAACAAATAATTAAAATAAATATAGTGTACATTTAAAAAAAAAGATTTTAAAACCTGTTTTGTCCCAACTCTCAAGAATAAGTGATATCCCTAAAGATGCAGTTCATCTTCTCCCTCTTCTGACCTGAGGGAATCAAAGAATCGTGTATTTATGTCTCAAACGTTAGATGTCCATTGTTCTTCTTTATAGTTTAGATTCTTCAACTGACAGCTAGGGGGTGCTGTTCAATTTTTAAGCTGAAATTAAGATGCTTTTCCTTGTCAGAACCACACAACAGCAGCTTAAAAACTCTCAATTCCAGTCTAGTAACCAGTAATCCTAAAGTTAAAGGCAGCTGTTGTCAGGGAGCGTTTTCTACTAACCCTTCATCTGAGGCTTTAGAGGACCGGCTGCTTGACTTCTGGACACGTCCATCCATCTCCAGGGAGGCGTTAGAGACTAAACATGAGACAAACACACACTATGTGATCAAACAGACTCAATACATGATCCTACTGAGATACACTGTGAAACTATTTGACCACTTTCAGTTCTATTTCGTATAGGCTTTGCCCTTCAGTGGCTATCGCTTTGGGAATCCCCTCGCGCCAGTGAAGCCTTTAGTACACGCCCACCCATTGTGGGCCTCACCCTATAAAACACCCTCAGAAAGGGTGAACGGCTCCCCATTTTTCTTCAGCGTAGCTACTGAGCACTTGTCCTTTGAGCAATCACATATCATCATGAGTTCTGCCGTCAAGTCCAGCAGCACGCAGTGCCGAGCAGGCGGTTTGGCTAGGACTCCTCTGGCCTCCTGCCCTTTCCGCGACTTCCTGCCTGCTGAGGACAGAGGCGACGGTAAGTAAATTTTTCAACCTGGTGACCGAGGAGTTTTTCACCGGTCACGGAACACCTGCTGGAAGAGACAACCGACTTCTTCCACGAGGACGAGCTGGACTGGACGAGTCCGCTCATGACGAGGACTTCTCAGGCGTTTTGCCCCCACCCTCCTAGCCGGGAGGGCTGGGGTCGACCCTGCCACTGTCGGGGGGGTTTTCTCCGGCCACTGCCTGCTGGTCCGAGCACTCCCGAGTCCCGACCATCATCCGGAGGGTGTTGAGCGGCTTGAATTTGGCTGCTCCAACAGCTCACCCCCTCCCTTCGGCGGGCAGCCCCGTTCCCCCCTCCCAGCCGGCAGGGTTGGACCCGGGCTTACCCTCGCAGGGTGACGACCTGACCCTCTCTGGTGTCGTACGGTCGGCGGCTACTAGCCTCCCGGCTATCGACGCTCTGGTTCAAGCGCTGCCGAAAATCATCCAGACGGCGGCAAAGTTCAAGGACTTCGCTTTTCCCTCAGCTCGTCCCCTCCCTCTCCCTGACGACCTAGCGGGGAGGTTCGCGGGCTTACAGTCCAGCCGAAGGGGTCCGGTTTTGGCCTTTTTTTCCTGCGGTTTTTCGGCGTACCTGAGCTGGGTGTCGGCCGAACCCACCAAGTTGAGAGCTCGGTCCCATCAGTGTGCGTTCCAGGCGGCGGCTGGAACGAACACGCAGCGCTCCTCGCCTTCGCCATCTCCAAACGGATCGGAGAGTGTGAGCATTCATCCTCCATCCCAGAGGAGCTGAAAAAGGAGCTGCTTGAGGGTCCGATTAGCCCGGACGGGCTTTTCGGGCCTCATTTCCAGCTCACACTGGACCAGCTGCAGAAGTCAGCGGAGAAGCTGGAGAAAGTCAAGCGGCATGTGGCACAGCCACACGCTGACAACCGCTCCTCTCGTCCAATGGGCTGCTGGCGGGGTCGCAGAGACCAGCGCCAGCAACTACGGCGGTCTTCAGCTTCTGCTGCATCCGCAGGCGCTCCTCCTCCGGCGGCCTCCTTCATCCAGCCGCCGAGGCTCTTCCCAGTGTTGGCGGGCGGCGACCGGCTCAGACTTGGCACAAGTCCGGTCCCCGACAGGAGCCGTTACAAAAGTTGACTGGCGGGTGTGTGTGTGTGTACAACTGCTTTTATTGTGTTGATGGTTTTTTAAATAAAACATTTACATCCCACAAAGCGCTCTCATTATATGGCAAAATCGGAAGATTCTGCTGTGTTCATCTCGCACACATCCTCCACTCAGAGTGGGCATTAATCTGTTAGAGCTCCCTCTACAGATCGTGTTTTCACCCAGTCAAACATCCTCCACTCAGAGTGAGCATTTATCTGCTAGAGCTTCCTCTACAGATTATGTTTTCACTCAGTCTAAAATCCGTGGGACAGGTGTTCCTCTGTCGCTGATTTTCTCAGCACAGCGAACACAACATGAGCCCACGAGAGCACGGCCATGCTCTCGCGTGGACACTGTGATCGTCCCTGCCTCTCCATCTTCTATAGGAGAAGGCGCGACTAGATGGCACAAGCCACTCAAAATGACCCGGAAACGAAGTTTCTGTGAGGTCTCTGCCGCGCATCGGGCACCGTCCCGTCGCCGGGGCCCCGCAATGAGTGTAAATGAGGCGGACCCTCCGCCCTTTCGGCTCAATCCCCCCATGGGTCTTCCCGAGGGTTACTCCCTGACGGGGATGGCGGGTGGGGCTTCAACCTGGTTGATGCGCATGATGACGTCAACGCCATCACACACACGCCCGCTCTCAGCACGTTATTCAGAATGGAAGAGCGCGTGCCCGATGAGCAGGTGGATGGATCAAATAATCAGCAGGGGTTACACGCTGCAGTTCGCGTTAACCCCGCCCCCTTCAGCGGGATCTTGGAGACGGTTCTGTCATCTCCGGATCAGAATCTCGCTCTCCAGTCAGAGCTGCAGGAACTCCTGATGAAGGACGTTATTTCCAGGGTTCCACTCGGGGTGGAAAATGCAGGTTTTTACTCCCGCTATTTCCTAGTCCCGAAGAAGTAGACCCTGTGCACGAGAAAATGCTAACTTCCGGGTTTGAGACCGGATATGCTATCTTTCGTTTCCGGTAGCTGTATTTGACGGTAATTCCTTACTGCGAATATGGACTACAGAATCATGTCCAAATTACGAAAAGGAAAGGATCGGGTTAAACAATGGTTGTTGTATATCAGAGGTCGCGCTAGACTTTTTGGTTTTCCGTCATTTTGACTGACAGGGTTAAAAAAATCCGGTCATAATCTATTTTTATCCGTCACTTATTAATTTTAAAAATTATAATAATTACATTTTCAGTAGCATTATTGCTCAAACACCGGGCCCATTTAGCACATAAATCCATAGGATTAGACTCTAAATTAGTCGATCAGCCAGTCATCATATAGAAATTTCTAAAAAATCTGTTTGGAGTCGAGCGCCTCGCAGCGAGGTGCAGCTCTGTGCGCTCCACGGGACTCTGATTACAGAATATTAACGTTCATTATGAGATCATGAGAGACAGTGAGAGAGGGATGAGGGGTTCACATATTTTTCATTGAGATACTCAGGGGAAAACCTGGCGCTGCTGTTTAATGCAGACCTCCTCGCGTTTGGAGTCCAGTTCTATGTGCGCTCGGCTCGCGGAGCAGATTTTGCGTGTCAACAAGCCTCCACAGCCTATGAAAGCTACTCTGAGGGCGCATTACAACAGGAAGTGTAGTTAATCCATATCTGATCGCGCACTGAGCACCGGATTGTAAAGGGGCGTTTGAGCGGTTCGGGTCTAACACCTGATGGTGGACCAGTGTTCTTCTGTTGCAGAGCTCAGGACGTCTGGATCACAGGTCTGCACACAGCAGCACAGAACCTCAGTCTGGGCTGCAGGTACTGGTGGAGATGCTGCACTATTTCTGCATCCTTGGTTCGAATTATTAGAGGGGACAATTCAGTGATTTCCTATGACGATATGGACGGGCAGGCTCGTGCGCAAACCTGTCAGAATGACTGGCGCCCTTCAGATCTTTCCGTCAAAGT
>SSNR01000002.1:3960331-4002000 GCA_006937965.1 Callopanchax toddi | reverse complement strand
AACCTGAGAAAACACAACAACAAAAAGCTACAACACTAACCTGAGAAAACACAACAACAAAAAGCTACAACACTAACCTGAGAAAACACAACAACAAAAAGCTACAACACAACAACACTAACCTGAGAAAACACAACAACAAAAAGCTACAACACAACAACACTAACCTGAGAAAACACAACAACAAAAAGCTACAACACAACAACACTAACCTGAGAAAACACAACAACAAAAAGCTACAACACTAACCTGAGAAAACACAACAACAAAAAGCTACAACACAACAACACTAACCTGAGAAAACACAACAACAAAAAGCTACAACACAACAACACTAACCTGAGAAAACACAACAACAAAAAGCTACAACACAACAACACTAACCTGAGAAAACACAACAAAAAGCTACAACACTAACCTGAGAAAACACAACAACAAAAAGCTACAACACTAACCTGAGAAAACACAACAACAAAAAGCTACAACACAACAACACTAACCTGAGAAAACACAACAAAAAGCTACAACACAACAACAAAAAGCTATAACACAACAGCAAAAAGCTACAACACAACAGCAAAAAGCTACAACCCAACAACAAAAGCCTCAACACAACAACAATAAGCTACAACACAACAAGAAAAAGCTACAACACAACAACAATAAGCCTCAACACAACAAGAAAAAGCCTCAACAGAACAACAAAAAGCCTCAACAGAACAACAAAAAGCCTCAACACAACAACAAAAAGCCTCAACACAACAACAAAAAGCCTCAACACAACAACAAAAAGCCTCAACACAACAACAAAACGCCTCAACACAACAACAAAAAGCTACAACACTACAACAAAAAGCTACAACACAACAACAAAAAGCAACAACACAACAGCAAAAAGCTACAACACAACAACAAAAAGCTACAACACAACAAGAAAAAGCCTCAACACAACAACAAAAAGCCTCAACACAACAACAAAAAGCTACAACACAACAGCAAAAAGCTACAACACAACAACAAAAAGCTACAACACAACAACAAAAAGCCTCAACACAACAACAAATAGCCTCAACACAACAACAAAAAGCCTCAACACAACAACAAAAAGCCTCAACACAACAGCAAAAAGCTACAACAAAACAAGAAAAAGCCTCAACACAACAACAATAAGCCTCAACACAACAACAAAAAGCTACAACACAACAGCAAAAAGCTACAACACAACAAGAAAAAGCCTCAACACAACAAGAAAAAGCCTCAACAGAACAACAAAAAGCCTCAACACAACAACAAAAAGCCTCAACAGAACAACAAAACGCCTCAACACAACAACAATAAGCCTCAACACAACAACAAAAAGCTACAACACAACAGCAAAAAGCTACAACAAAACAAGAAAAAGCCTCAACACAACAAGAAAAAGCCTCAACAGAACAACAAAAAGCCTCAACACAACAACAAAAAGCCTCAACACAACAACAAAAAGCCTCAACAGAACAACAAAACGCCTCAACACAACAACAAAAAGCTACAACACTACAACAAAAAGCTACAACACTACAACAAAAACAACAACACAACAACAAAAAGCCTCAACACAACAACAATAAGCCTCAACACAACAACAAAAAGCTACAACACAACAACAAAAAGCTACAACAAAACAAGAAAAAGCCTCAACACAACAACAAAAAGCCACAGCACAACAACAAAAAGCAACAACACAACAACAAAAAGCCACAACACAACAACAATAAGCCTCAACACAACAACAAAAAGCCTCAACACAACAACAAAAAGCTACAACACTACAACAAAAAGCTACAACACAACAACAAAAAGCTACAACACTACAACAAAAAGCTACAACACAACAGCAAAAAGCTACAACACAACAACAATAAGCCTCAACACAACAAGAAAAAGCCTCAACACAACAAGAAAAAGCCTCAACACAACAACAAAAAGCTACAACACAACAGCAAAAAGCTACAACAAAACAAGAAAAAGCCTCAACACAACAAGAAAAAGCCTCAACAGAACAACAAAAAGCCTCAACACAACAACAAAAAGCCTCAACAGAACAACAAAACGCCTCAACACAACAACAAAAAGCTACAACACTACAACAAAAAGCTACAACACTACAACAAAAAGCAACAACACAACAGCAAAAAGCTACAACACAACAACAAAAAGCCTCAACACAACAACAATAAGCCTCAACACAACAACAAAAAGCTACAACACAACAGCAAAAAGCTACAACAAAACAACAAAAAGCCTCAACACAACAACAATAAGCCTCAACACAACAACAAAAAGCTACAAACACAACAGCAAAAAGCTACAACAAAACAACAAAAAGCCTCAACACAACAACAATAAGCCTCAACACAACAACAAAAAGCTACAACACAACAGCAAAAAGCTACAACACAACAAGAAAAGGCCTCAACACAACAAGAAAAAGCCTCAACACAACAAGAAAAAGCTACAAGACCAATGTATGGGTGCGTTCTGACTGCAGCACATGTGCGTCACCAAGCCTCTGGCTATATGACCACTCCTTCACAGCACCACAACTGGATATTAAGTTCATCAGTATCTGATAATCACGGGCTGTGTGATCGGGACTGTGAAAGCACCGGTCCACAATGGCACGCTTGGGCAGAGGGATCAGGTACACACGCATGATATCTGGTGCTTATGTGCACTAGCGGACATGTTGTGTGCACCCATTTATAGACATTTACAAAGTAATCCCCACAGTTTGAGTGTTTGGACCAGGAATGTTTGTAATGTTTGTCTACTGTAGTAATGCTATCACTGTCTGAGCACATGAAGGGGTGTGTGCATGCGTGTGTATGTGTATGTGTGTGAGCTGAATCTCCTCACCTTCACTGGCTCCGTCCTGTTTGCAGTCAGACATGAGGAGCTCCACTAGTTGCATCATTTCCTGCTGCAGGGGGTTGATTTGGGGGTCCGAGCGTTTTAGGAGTCTACTCTGTTCCCATGATTCTCCACTGTCACATTGCTTCTGCTGATCTAGGAGACTTCTGATCCTCTTGATGTGGTTAATGATCTCTGTGTCCTCAGATGAGACTTCAGCAGGCTCTGCCCTTTCTGCTGATGTCACAGAGTCTTGTTTTTGGTGTCTTTGAACATTTGTGGTTACAGTTCTTGTACAGATGAAGGAGGATACGTTATCATGATTGGGTACATCAGATTTCATGTAGGTCTCATCTCCATCCTGGTCCACCACCACCCTCTCTGCACGGACCCACACCCCAGGATCCCTATTGAGGTGGTCTATCTTCTGGTCTTTCCTCCTGCTCTCCTCCTGCTGCTCCCTCAACAGCCCCAGCACCCTCTGGAGGTCCAGCTCAGTCTCGCGGAGCTTCTGATCCAGTGCAGCTACTTTGGCCTGCAGGGATGTCACCGTCAGCAGCTCGTCCAGATCTGAACTGGTCTTCCACTCATACATAGGACTTGAATCATCTCGAGTGACGCTGTGAATTCTTGGAAACCTTTCATGTTGACACCTTTTGATGTCTGCTGTACCATACGGGATGGAAAGGCAATGCTCTGTAGTTCCATTCATCTTGGATGGAGTGATGTGTGGACCCAGGCCTAGACGGAGCCTTTCTCTTTCCTCTTGGAGGATGCAGATCTGGGCCCTGAGCTCAGGAATGACCCTCACTTCCATCTCAAGCTCCCCGACATGTTCAAGAGCTTCAGTCAGGCGCCTCAGTAGTCCAGAGCAGTCCTGTGGGAGGGGGGAGTCAGAGGAGTCAAAAACATCTTCACATGAGGTGTTCCTTCCTCCCAGACGGTCCCTGGAACTTCTGAGGCTGCTTCTGTCATCTTTGGATTCTGATTCTTGCTGTAGTAACACTGTGAGTGGCAGACTAGAGGCCCGGAGGAGATGAGGTCTGATGTGCTCTCCTAGAGGCTGCTCATCAAACTCCTTGATTTGGGCCTCCATTTCAGACAGAGACTTGAGCCCAGAGGGGGGGAGGGGTGTTCTGTGGTCATACGCCCAAGAGTCATAGCTGTGATGATGAAGATGATGGGTGTTTAGCGCCTGACATCGGGGACCCAGAGCTCCCATAGATCCCCAGGGGCTCGGGCGGTAACCCCCCTCTGAAGGGTTGAGCTGCCTGGGCAGAGTGCTGGCACGAGGTCCCTTACTTCTGCGCTGGATGGGAACTCTTTTGATGGTGTTGCCTTTCTCAATATCATCCACATATTTCAGGAAGTCCAGATCGATCTGGAAGCCATAAGGAGTTTCCACCGAGTACGGAGGCTTCGCTTTGACTCCATTCTCCTTCTTTTTATGGCGTGAAATATAATCTGTAATCAGATAAATCATTCATCAGTTTATTATGTGCATGTATACAAGTCATCTCCTCATTTAAAAAATGGGAGTAATTTTATTAAAACTTTTAAGGATTTGATCTGGTTTTGGAGTGATTCTAAATCAAAGATTTTCTTGACTGAAGTAAAGAAACTTCTCCAGCTGCTGGTTAACCTGCCATACATAAAGCTTAGAGCTCAGTACAATAATGATTTCAGTTGTTTGCTGTAACCTCAAAAGGTCAGACATTACAGAGATGAAGCAGCTTCATAAAGCCTGCAGGGAGCATGCTACTGGAGTTAATTCAACCTGATGAACTGTGATATAAAATAACACTGGAGAGTGTTAATTAGCAGTGATGTTAAATCTTTATTTAGCTGACAGATTCTATCATGCTCTTTTCATAGCAAACACCTTCAGTCAAAGCGGAGGGCGCTTTTACCCATGAGAGGTCAGGACCAGTACCCAGATGTATTGCTTCAGTCTACTATGGGTTAAATCATTCATCTGCATGGTTCAAAATGCAGCAACTGACTTGTTTCCTGGAAAGAGACGCCTGACTGCATCACACCTGTAATGCCCCAAACAATTTAAAGTATTATAAATAGTTTAGAGTTTAGATTTGTTTTATTGGACCTTTTAGTCTTTGTTCTCATGTTTGCATTTATATTTCTGTGACTTTTTTATTCTATTTTCCTGCAGCATCTTGTAAATGTACTGTATAAATAAATGAGACCTTCTAGCAGTTTGAATGAAGAGGTTTAATCTGATGAAAGAGCTGATCCTTTAAAGCTGGGTTGGGTGAGTGTTTCTTCCTCTGCTCTGTTTTTCTCTCTCCTGTTGCTTCATTCCTTCCAAGCACCAGGCAGCTGTTATTCAGCCCTGAGCGTCACTTGATTACAGTCCTGCTGTCCAGAACCAGAGCGTCTGTTTGGGCCAGCAGTGAAAAAATCACTCCAAACAGAGGCAGCCATTGTTCTGACTCTGCTTCCTCTGTGTGCCTCCTATAGGTTCTGCAACATCTCTCAGGCTCGATTCACTTGAATGATTTGTCCATCTATTCCATTTACTTTCAGTTGTGTCTGTTTACGTATTTTGATTTCCCTGCAAAGACCTTTGTGTCTTATCTTCCTGAACACTATAATCCTTTCCTCCTCTGTGGGAGCTCGCTGTCATCTCCAGACACCACAGCCTCCAGCCACAGCCCCAAACAATGTGAGCTATGTGGAGTAAACACTCCCAAATGGCCCTGCCTGGAATTCGATCCTCTCACTCACACACCCTCTAATGGCAAACCGTAAACAACAACAAATCTGTAAATTAAAGGTAGGGATGTGCATGTTTCCCAAGCTAGGACACTAACAGGAAGATAAGTTTGTGCAGCAGGAGGCGAGGACAAGTTCATACATTTTAATCCTAGAGCACTCTTTATCTGAGCCCCATAGCAGGAAGTGCAAATTAAAGCGGCTCTCTGGAGCATTTTTCTATGTATCAAAGTTTTCTAAATGTTTTAAATGATATTTCAGGTCTAAACTATGATCTATGGGTTGAGTTCCACAACATCTGTCATTCTGATGAAGACCCTCCTTCCTCCTAGAGACCCCTTTCCATTATTTCTTGCCGCCGACATTTTTCAGCCAATTAAATTCAAATTTCTGCATTCTCTCAACATGCACGCGCATCGACCAAACCTGTACCAGTAGGGGGCGCTGTCATACAGGACGCTCCGTTTGTTTCTCTGCCGTCTCAGCCGTTCACTGAGGACTCACAGCTCATTCCTACTAAAAACCTACCCATTTCCCACATAAAGATGGATTTATTTTAATTTTTAAACCTTTCCCCTCATAGAATGGCAAGGCTTGACAGGATTATGCGTTTATTTTGGTCAGAAAGTTCATCCAGGGCCGAGTCAAGTTCAGCTTCAGAGTCCAGCAGCAGCTCTCTGCTAACAGAGCTAATATCAGAAGCAGCAGGGACAGAGAGGGCTCATCAGACCCTCGTAGTATTGTTGGAATAAGATTGTGAACTGTGAGTGATTAAACCCTACACATTGAGCGGTACAGTTCATGTCCGAAGTACAGTATATGCGCCGCGTGCACGCGCGTCGAGATGTTTTGAGGAGGAGCCTTTGGACGCTAGATTCAAAAACTGCTCTCCTGATGAAATCCTCCGGAGTGCTGTTTTAAAACAAGCAGCTCATTTCACGAGCTGCACGACTGGACCGGACCACCGCCAGTCCAGCACAGCCAGTGGCGGTTCTAGAAAAAAATTAGGGGTGGGCAGGCTGGGACCAGCTGCTTTTTTAAAGGTGTACATTCTAATGGTGCATTCGATTTGTCGTCGGAAGTCGGAACTGGGAATGACGTCACACCCGAGTTACAACGTTCTGTTTGCAAAGTCGGAAAAAATCAGGAAACCAAAGTAAAGTAATTTATGGTTGTATTTCTTCACGTGTTTGGTTCACACACAAACACATTGCCATTGTTGACTTTGTTAGCAGCACGCATCCAAAACATTGTATTAGACTTTAATTAATTTGCTCATGCAAACACCGAATTTGTTTAGAGTCAGAAGATACAAAGCACTACATGTAATTCTGAACTTAAATACATCCAAACAAGCAGATCTTGCAAAAATAAACGTGTTTTCATGGCATTTTAACTGTTCTTGTGAGGAGTCGCCATCTTTTTTCTCCAAAGTCAGGAAGCCACTCGGAATTTCCGACTTCCGAGTACAAATCGAACGCACCATAAAACACTAAGCACTTAACATGGGACCACATGGGGGCCAACCTTGTTGTCAGGGGGGCACTGGCCCCCCTGACTCCCCCTCTAGATCCACCCCCGAGCACAGCGCTGATCTAAACATACACGTAACTGTCCATGCACAGGACCAGCCGGCTCAGAGCTACCACCACCAGTCCAGCACCATTGGTTACCAGTAGTACACCACCAGACCAGCAGTGTCTGGTGGAAGACATGGATGTAATTTGGGGGATTCAGGGGGACATGTCCCCTGCCTTTATTTAAAAGCAGCTTTGATCCCTGTAGTTTTGATTGTCTAAAACAAAGTTCCACTATATTAAATGGATACAGGCTGTTGTTTGTAGGTGTAGGGTTGATATCATGACACTGTTTAAACAGTTCAGACTAGGGATGTGGAGATTCACCGATTTGAACCGGTGGTCCGATCATGACGTGTAAAATCCGACTGCACCGGTAGCTTCAGCGAGCATCGGCTCAGCTGACTGCTAAATGCGCAACGTATCTCTCTCTCTCTTGTCTCCCATCGGTGAAAACAATGGTTACATCGATTAGTTCAGGGTGTTCAGCCTTTTTCCTCTCACGAGCTACTTTTATACTGAGCAGCTCCACGCGTGTTGTGGGGCGAGCTGCAGGTGCTGCAAACGCTGTGTGTGCGCGCGTGTGTGTGTTTGTGTGTCCACCACCGAGTCAGCGCTCGTTCACGTGACGTTTAACGGAGGTTTCGTGGCTCTGCTGCTGTCCTTGTAACTCGTTACCCGGAGGGGCGTGGGGAGAACTGTCCCGCTATTTAACAGCAACGACTCCGCGTTAAACCGGTTGATCAGTTTATAGTTCATCTGTTTTGTCCTCAATTTGATGAACGCACCACCAGTAAAACTACGGAAGCCTGGTGGTGCAGGCACAGTTAGAAAACCTGGTAAGAACAGGTGAGGAGGAGATGAGCAACATCAGAGAATCTGAATGGTTTCTGCTCTGTTAGCACTAGAATCTGTTAGACAGTATTAGAGACACTATGTTGAAGTTATTTACACACTGCACAGAGTTAATGCTGGAAATGTTGATTAGAGGAGGTTTAACAAGTAGTTTAGTCAAATTACAGACAGAAAACACTAATAATTAAACGAGGATCTGAGGAAAGAGCTTTAATTGTTAATGGTTCACATCTTTTATTATTTATTTTTAAGAGGCCTATTCTTTTAAATTGGCTATATTAATTAATTGTTAAAAAAAGTATAGAGATTTACTTTATTGATCCCTTGGGTAAAATCCTAAGGTAAATTCAGTAACAGTTGAGATTAACAACAAATGTAACATTTTTGTTGATGATTTAATATTTATTAGGAATAAAACAGTCCTCTTGTCTGATCCATAATGAAGTGCATTTTTTATAGTAGAATTTATTGATTTATCAAAAACAATAAAGTATCAAATAAATCTTTCACAGAGAAAGAGAGAGAGAAGTAATGATTTTTTAAAAAACAGACGTGGACTTAAAAATTCTCTGTGATGTGTTGAATCGTTTAAAATCGCACCATGAATCGCATCAAATCATATCAAATCGCATCGAATCGCCAGCAGGGATGAATCGTATCGAATCGTATCGGCAGAGGCTTCACCGCATCGTCAATGTATCGAATCGCTGGGAGCGTATCGAGATACGAATCGAACTCAGTGGTGGGGATTCACATCCCTAGTTCAGACCCTCCTCTCCACCTCCAGATCCCCCACCCCGTATTCAAGTTGTTTTTGTAATTCAGCCAGAGCTATGTTGACCTGTTAACCTAACATTAGCATAGCGTTTCAACAGCTGGTGTTTTGCTCTCTCTTGTTACTGTGGCAATGTGTGGTCCCATGTCTGGGGGGGTGGTGGCTTAGGGATTATGGCCAACGGGAGGGGTGAGAGCTCTGGGCTGTATTTGTGTAAAATAGCTAGTGATACCATAGCTTGTTTGCAGATAAACAGTGTAGTTTTGAGAGAAAATGTTACACAATGTCAAATAAAACATAATCAAAAAAGTTTAAGAAAAAGCCCCTAATTATGCTTAGAATGTTAACATCACCATTACAGCCACCTCTGGTAAATGTCCTGTATTTGTATAGATCTTTCTAGAGTTCTACACTGTCCAAAGCACTGTACAACAGTCATTCACTTACCTAGAGACCATGCATATATCAGTGTTTTTTTTTTTTTTTTTTTAAGTCTTCTCTAAAATCTTCAATTAAAGAGGAATCAGATGGGCCTTAAATTAGATAGTACAGTAGGGTACAGTAGGATCCAAGCCAGGCTTTTTGATCAAGGACTGTACTATAGCCTGTTTAAAAGTTCTAGGAACCACACCTGATTTACGATAGCCAGAACAAATGGGCCTAGAACAGGAAGAACTTCTTTGAAGAGCCTGTCATGACCGTGGCACGAGTCGGACCCATAACGAGAACCAGACACAGGAAATACATCAAAAAGAGTCTTTATTCAAAAAAGGGAAAGGGGAGGTGGAAAACGTTGCTTGCCAGTTCAGGATCCGTCCAGAAAGGCAAAACAAGGAGGAGCGGGATCCGACTGAAAACGGTTCGACGGGAGAGAGAGAAACAGGACAAGGAGGTGAGTAATATAATAGGGAGCGGGTCTCACCACAGGAGGGAAAAGGCAGAGTCCGTGATCCAATAGAAGGGGTCAAAAAACGGTCCAGTCAGAGATGAGGCAGGCAGCATCCAGAGAGGGCAGGCAGAGACGGCAATCCAGAAACAGAAGGGGAGTTCAAAAACCAGTGAATCCAAAACGAGGTCCGGCAGGGATAAGGCAAAGGCAGTGTCAGGAGGCAAAAACTAAGGTCAGGAACAAGAGCTATGGCAAGAAATACTGTGAACTATGGTCAGACTATGGGGCTAGAAAATTGAGTGGCAAACAACATCAGACGATCTCGCACTGAGTGGCTGCAGAACTGTGGTTATATAGGCAGAGGAACAGGTGGAAACAATGATAGGCAATCAGGGGCAGAGAAAGCAGGAGCAGGGTAAACAGGTGAGGGAGGGGCAGAGAGCAGGAGCCGGATCCATGACAGAGCCGAGGTGGAACAATATCAACGGAGGAACCAGAGGGCTTCAAATGACCAACAGTCTCACAAATAGATGCTAAGGGCACAGGCTCAAACCAATGAAAAACAGCTGAGCAAGGAACTAAGACTGAGGGATCAGTAACAGACAGTGAGATCAGGGTCCTGATCTTCTTCACTTTGTTCACAAAGAAGCTCAGAAAATTTTCGCAAGCCTCAAAAGACGGTTCGATACCATCACTCTGTGGAGCATTTAACATGGCCTCCACTGAGTGAAATAAAACAGGCGGCTTGTGACAGTTTGACAGAATTAATCTAGAAAAGAAATGATGGTGAAACCAGCAGCCTTTTAATAACTGCCAGGAGATTTGTAGCTCATCTGATTTCCACCTACATTCTGCCTTCCTACACTCCTGCCTAGCAGCTCTGGTTGTGTCTTTTAACCAGGGTTCAGACTTTATTTTCTCCTGCCTAGATTTTAAAGGACCCAGCACAGACTGACAGGTGGAATAAAACCAGGAACTAAGTTCTTCTGTACAAGAAAGGGCATCAGGAGTGATGGGAATTTGTGAGAACTGAACTGAAAAATGAGCAGCAAAAGTGCCCACACACTTGAGTAGGTTCAGATACCCACTGTGTAAAGTTAAAAGAGTCAGTTAAAGTTAAAATGTCCTTAACCAACGGTTTTTCGGGACAGCACACATGCACATTTGACAGAGAACTTCCTCCAGCTCAACCAGGACAAAACTGAAGTTTTAATCATTGATCCTGAGGCTCAGAGAGAAAAGTCCCTTTAAAAATGACAGTCTTTGTCTTTTAATCCTTCAGTAAAAATCAGGAACCTGGGCGTTATCTCTGAGCTATCTTTTATTCCACATATTGAATATACAGTAAAAACAAGATTTTATCATTTAAAAAACATAGCCAGAGTCCGCCCTATTCTCTCTCAAGTCAACACTGAGATTTTAATGCATGCTTTTATTTCTAGTCGTTTAGACTACTGCAATGCCCTGCTTTCTGGTCTTCCCAAGAAGAATCTGTCCAGCCTTCAGCTGCTACAGAACTCTGCTGCCCGTGTGCTGACCAAGACCAGGAAGCAGGAGCATATTACACCAGTTTTAAAATCATTGCATTGGCTCCCAGTGTGTTTTAGGATTGATTTTACGATTATTTTACTGGTTTTTAAATGTCTTAATGGTCTTGGGCCTTCTTCACCTTTTCAGCTAGCAGAAAACAAAAAACGTTTGGACGTATAAAGAGGAAAAACCTGGGGGAACGTTAGCATAGTGTTTCAATGGCTGGTGTTTTGCTCTCTCTTGTTCACTGTGGCAATGCGCGGTCCCAGGGCCGGCCCTGAGTTGCATAGTGCCCTAGGCGAAAAAGGATTTTGGCGCCCCCTACTGCCCAGAACAGAAACAACATAACTCAGTAACTTCCAAAAATATTTATTTAGACTAAAATGGACAGTAGAGATAGTCTATAAATGGAACAGTGCAATAAAACACACTCAAAACAATATTAGCAGTAAATAATTACAAAAAGTAGCATCAAAGAAAATACCTGAAAACAATAGTGCAATTCTCAAAATGTAAACAACAGCCATGTATAAATAGCAAATAAAATAAAGTTTAATTGTGTAAAAAAACAAATGTGCAACTCTGAAAATGAGGTAAATAGTAAATAATTGTGAATAAAATACTACAATACAGTAGTACAACTCTCAAAATATTTGAAATAGTAAACATTTATATTTATTCAGCAGAAACCTTAGGAAAAATGCTGAAAAAGAGCAACTTTCAAAATGTTTGAAATAGTAATAACTAAAGTTAACACACGTTCAGTGCAAAAGATTGAAAAAAAGATTAAAATCTTTTCAACATAATGCAATAAGAGCAAATAAAACAAGTTTTTTTAAACAAGCCACACGGTTTTTTGAAAACAAGCCACACTGAGTCAATGTCAAGTTTTAAAACCTCACACGTCTTGATTTGCGTGCAGCAAAGGCATCTATGGTTTCATCATATGAAATCTGTCCTGACATTTCCCGATTTATGCTGATAATTGCCAGTCCATTAAGGCGCTCTTGTGACATTGTAGACCTTAAGTATGTTTTGATCAACTTTAGTTTGGAGAAGCTTCTCTCTGCAGATGCCACGGTGACTGGGGTGGTGACACCAATTCTCAATGCCACCCACATGTTTGGATACACCTCTTTCAAGTCTTTTTCTTCAAGGAAAACTAGAAGTTCCAGCATTGTCATCTTTGGTTTTGGCCATGGTGGAAAAGACGTCATCTCCACAACCAGTTCCTCATCATTCAGGTCTGCCTGATCTCCTGATGTCAGGGTTCTGCACAAATCTTTGGTCTGCTTTTCAAGCTCCTCAGTTGGCAGATCAGGGAACTTGAGGAGAACACTGAACTTATTTGCAACATTGCACATCATTTGTGTTCTCTCTTTTAGTGATGAAACAGACACATCCACAACCAAGTTGAAAAATGAGACCTCCATTTTCTTTAGGGCGTCAGTCAGAGGTTCTTCAGGGGCCTCGTAGGAGAACTGCCTTTTGGTACTTCTGAGTCGTTTTTGTTTGAGAGCAGCCACTACATTCATCTCTTCACACATCTCTTTGGCAGATGTCTGGGCTGCAGCAAAGCCATCATCTCTGTAGGCAGCAAGTGAGCCTTCTGCTTGTTTAAGGAGATCAACAGCTACATCCAACTGCATGCTCTGAGACTGCAGAAGTTTATTCACATTTTGGATTTTTGTCAGAATATCATACCACACAACACTGCATATTGAAAATCTGTATGATCCAACTTCTTCTGCCAGTGATTGTGCTTCTATTTTTGTGGCTGGATCTGCAGCACTCTCTCTTACCTCTAAAAGAGCATCTCTCACTTTTGCAGCCTGGAATCTGACAGCCGCCACACTGTTGATTCGACTTTCCCATCTAGTATCTGCCCACGATTTCAATGTTGTGTCAAGATGTTTTGTTAATATGGACCACCTTTGAGTGGATGCAGAAAAAAAGTTAAATAGTTTCTGCAGGTAACCAAAGTAGGCAGTTGCATCTGCAGAGCTCTTTGCTGCATCAGACACAACTAGATTTACAGTGTGTGCTCCACATGGCACATATAAAGCCCTGGGGTTCATCTGAAGCAGTCTGGCTTGGACTCCCTTGTTTTTTCCCTTCATATTTGCTCCATTGTCATAAGACTGCCCTCTACAATCTTCAAATGGAACATTGAGCTCTCTGAGTTTTTTTAGAATGAGAGTCGAGAGGGCTTCTCCAGTTGCTTCTTCGGCCTCAAGAAACCCCAAGAAGTGTTCCTTAATTTGAGGAGTGCCTTCAACAGCAACTATTCGAATTATTATTGATAACTGCTCTGTGTGGCTCAAATCTGGAGTGCAGTCTAAAATAATGGAGTAGTATTTGGACTGCTTTATTTCTTTCAAAATAGACTGAAGAATCCTTTCACTTATGCAGTCAATGAGCTCATTTTGAATGGTCTTCCCAAGGTAAGATGTGTGATTGGCCCCTCCATCCACCTTAGCAACATGCTCCTTCAGCACTGGGTCAAACTGAGCCATGAGCTCCACTTCCTTTAAAAAATTGCCATTATTTGTTTCATGAAGTCTGTCTGTAGACCCTCTCAAAGCAATGTTTCGCTCTGCCAGTGACTGAATGATGGCTACTAATCTGGTAAGAACCTCTCGCCACCTTCTCCTTTCGTTAATTATCAGTGCCAGTTCAACTTTGTCGATTGTTTGACCCTTTCTAACACGTGTTTCCAGTTCTTTCCATGATCCCATATTCTTCCTATGTTCAGGACTGTTCTGATGCATCTTCAGTATGTCAGTGCAGTTTTTCCAGTCATTTAGACCCTCACTGCTTTGTAACTTGAACGCTTTTTGGGAGAAGAGCTTGCAGCAGAAACAGTACAAACTGTCTTTTTTGGGGGAATACATGAGCCATGTTCTTTTGATCATCTCCCCATTTGCTAGTTTCCTAAAGAAATAATGATGATGGCAACTCCTTCCATCCTGTTTTGGGAATATGAAATCTGACTGGATCACATAAGGGCCTCGCTGGACAAACTCCATCCTGTCCGAATCAGTAAGGTGTGGTGGCCAATCAGCAGGATCAATAGGAGCGGCTGTGACAGACTCACATACCTCAGTTGAGGTTGATAATTGTTCTTCAGGTTGGTGAACTGTAACAATAAGTCTGCTGGTACTTGGTTGTTCTTCTGTAAGAGAATAAAACACACAAAATACACAAATAGTTATTACAAAGACATCTACATACATAAAGTTTTTAGAAAAATAGACTAAAGTTTTTGACAGTTCTTAAGGCCTTAACATGTTATAATATTTTATTATCTGATTACATATACTACTAATGAATAAACAGGGCATTATTGTAATAGCTTCATACTAACTAAAGTACTAGCATAGGATTATATTGTTACTACTGTACTCACCTGGATCTACATGTTGCTTCTGTCTTTCACTTCCAAGAGTGCTGCTTCTTGCTGCATGACTGGTTGCTGCCATTAAAAACAAAAAAGTCAGTTTAAATTTAAGTTCCATGCCAAGTTTATTATAAAGCACATTTAAAAGACAGCTTGTGAACCAACCAAGATGCTGTAAGACAGCATTAAAACAGTATATAAATAACAAGAAAACAAAAAGGATTTAAATAGGCAGAATAGGATCACTTACAGATATATAAAACACATAACAATAAAATTAATTAGAGGGAAATGCTAAGGAATGGAAGTAAGTTGTAGTAGAAATTTTCAACAAATTCTCCAATAAGTCTGATTTTTATGTTTATTTTATTTGGTTCAAGTATTCAACAACTCAGGTCAGGATGACCATATTTTGATTTCTAAAAAAAGACACTTGGCCTGTTCCTAAAACACAAAATGGTATTTTGTTTAGTTAAAGAATACTTTTATTTTTAACATATTTAACCTTTTCCTTCTCTATTTGGTTAAAATAAATTATCACCGAATGTGTACAAAGACTGTGAAAAGCAGAAATGTCCCCAGGAAAGAGTTGGTCACCCTATTTAAAATCCAAATCAATATCCTTCTCCCTCCTAAGTGTTTTATTATAGCTTTTGTAAGCAGAATATTGTCCCATTACATTGTTCACAAAATATGCATTGTGCAATTGTTGCATCAAAATACATCATAAAGGGTCATAGTATGCAATGATTAAAAAGCCCTAATCTTTTGTTGATTTAACTTACATTCTTCAGGCGCTGAATCCCCTGGTGCTGCTGACATCTCCTCTGCAGAAGCTAGTGCGTGCTGTGGCTGCAAAAATTTTCTTAATGCATCTGGACAAATAAAACAAATATATTTTTATTACAATCTAGTTGTACAGATAGATAAGTGATCCATAATACATGCAAATCCTAAGTACCGTATTTTCCTGACTATAAGTCGCACTTTTTTTCATAGTTTGGCTGGTCCTGCAACAGAATTTAAATTTTCACATGAACTGCAAGGTGGCGGTCTAGGCCTGTGTGTACCAATCAGGCGCCATGCTTGGTAAGGCTTGGCGCATTCGATTTGTCCTTGGAAGTCGGAAAATCCAGCTCAGCTTCACGGCAAATAAGCTGAGCTAATAATGTGAAATACCAGTTCATGGTCTCGGATTTTGGAAAATAAAATTTCCTCTAAAAATGCGACTTATATGTGTTTTTTTCTTCTTCATTATGCATGGTGCAGCATGCGATTTATACTCCGAGTCCGGAGCGATTTATAGTCCGACTCCGGAAAATACGTAGTAAGCAATGTACTAAAGTTGGGTAAACTGAACTGATGACATACATTCATATAATAAGTGGGGGCCTGCGGGCACAACTGCGTGATAGCCCTTTAGTCTTAGCTAACCTGCTAATTCATGGATTCAGGAAAAATGTTCACAATTTAATGTAAATTAATTACATACCTCGACTTTGGGCCCGTTTTTCCTCCTCTTCCTTTCTCCGTTTCCTGAAGGCTGCCCCAGAGGGCTTGATTTGTCTTTTCATTTTGCAGCGACATGTGCTATCACGTCCGCAGCAGACTCCGAGTCCTCATCAATAACTACCGGACGGAGGGATGCGCGCGGGCGCGGCGCGCCCCTCCTCCCCCAGCACCCCCCCACCCCACCTGTTCACAGCCGGCAGCAGCATGTAGCCATGGGGCGCCACTGTTGACTGTTCATGCAGCAAAACTTGTGCTTTTTTATTTATTTAGTTTATGTATTTATTTATTACTTTGCTCTTCACATGAGATGAAAAGTCTGTTCAACAGTTTATCCCAAAAAAAAAAAAAATTTTTTTTTTAATAAAAAAAAAAAAAGGGACAATTTGGCGCCCCTTCCAGCAGAGGGCGCCCTAGGCAATGGCCTAATCCGCCTATGCTCAGAACCGGCCCTGCGCGGTCCCATGTCTGGGGGAGACGCGGCCTAAGGATTATACCTGACGGGAGGGGTGAGAGCTCTGAGACGTTTTTGTATAAAATAGCTAGCTATACCTCGCTTGTTTGAAGATTCCCTATTTCACCTTTAACTTCCAGGTGTTACCTTTAGTAGATATTCTGATATTATTTTTCTAATGTTTTTATCACGTATTTAGTTATTTGATGCCTATAAAGCACCATTAAAGAGGACTTGGAGTCACACATTACAAGCAACAGAGTCTGGTTACAGTCACATCCAAGGTTCCTGTCCACGACCACGTTCCTGTAGGTTTTTCAGAGTTGAACCCTAAGACCTCCTCCTTTAAAGAGACCAAAACATCTCCCATGTGGACCAGAGAGCCCCTAACAGCCCAGAGAAGGGAGGGTCAGGGAAGGATCTGTAAACTAGCTTGCGTTAATGAAGCTAACACCACAGTCTCAAAGCTTGGTACTTTGCACTTTACTGTTTGAAATGAGAAAGCTCTTAGAAGAAGCTTAATGTCTTCAGGGAAATGAAGACGTCCAGATGTGTTTTCTCTGATTGTACTAGGATTACCTGCCCCACTGAGAACTTAATCCATCACAGAGCAGACCTTTGTTTCCTGAAGCTGTGGTTCTCATCAGGTAGAGGTTTGGTACAAGACGAGGGGGGCAGGCTCATACAAAACACAGCCAGTACACACATCAAAGTAATTCATCAGTTATTGTCACACTGTATATTAAATGATCTCTAAATGAAACGCTCTGCAGACCAATTGTTTCTGTGTGGTCTGGTATCTGATCAGTAATCAGATTACTCTGGATCTGTAGTTTAGTCGGGTCTCTGCTCCAACCTAACACATTAAGAACTTCATCCGCTTGATTTCTGCAGAGTCCTGATCTATGAGTTCCACGTACCCAGGAGTGTTGCAGCAGTGAAACATCTGAAGCATAAAGGGCAGAGGACCAGATAACACCTTCACTCACTCGTTATTAGTTTATTCACCACTAAACCAATAAACTAACAAATCAATAGGATGAACTGTCAAATCTTTTAAGAGGAGTTAATGCTACATACCACAGCTGTCTTTATCCTATACCTTGTAGTTTCTAACTTTTCTTTACATGTACATGTTTCAGTGTCTTTGTACTGTTCCTGGGAAAAGCCCTCATTCCCGTACAGTCATTCATTCGCTCACTCATTCGCTGTACAGTCTGTGGGTTTCCAGTGTAGACCTCATCTTGTGTTTAGAGCGGAGTTAGAAACCAAAGCCAACCATCTGGACTGACGCTGCCTTTTGCCCTCCTGCTTTATCTGTTTCATCTGTAACTCTGATTTTTAATTTACCATCCTCTCAGCCTTTTGATTCAGGTTTTGGTTTGGTCCCATGGAGAGGTTCTGGTTCTGTCTAGAAGGGTCAGGAGTCTGAAGTGTCAAACAGCTGCCAGGGGCCTCAACGCACGGAAAAAAGCAATGGTATGTTAGCATAGAAAGAAAGAAAGAAGCTAAAATAGAAAGTACACTCCCTGTGTGTGTGTGTGTGTGTGTGTGTGTGTGTGTGTGTGTGTGTGTGTGTGCGTACGTGCATGTGCACATGCCTGTGTGTGTGTGTGTGTGTGCACATGTGCGTGTGCACATGCCTCTGTGTGTGTGTGTGTGAGAGATAAATTCTTTTTGTAAATTGTTCTGTTTCATGAAGCCCCTGCTGCTGATCTGAAGTCTCATTCGTTTTCACCTTGGGGCCACACAGATCCTCTCCTCCTGAGAGAAGTTGTTAAGTCTGTTTAGAGTCAGCTGATTTTTCAGACCCTGGGTTTGGACCAGCCAGTCTCTGATCTACATTGCTCAAGGTCAGCATCTCAGTGTTGATAAAGCAGCCAGTCCAGCAGCTCTCCTCTGCTTGAAATGATGCTGAGATGAATATTAGATTAGCTCCTACCTTGTGACATGTTGAGCGGTTTCCTCCACTCTCTGGGTGTGAGGGCGTGCCGTCTGCTCTCAGCACTGCCTGTCTGCCTCCTGAGCAGCCAGGGAGTTCGGCATTCCTCGGCTGTTTGATAAACGCCACAGTGCAGACCCTGCCATAACAGAAGCTGCGTGTGTGTGTTTGAAAGAGAGCTGAGAGTGAGGAGGAGCTTGTGAACATGCCTGCTGTCCAGCAGGAATGACAGGAGGTGGGCTAGATTTCCAGAACCACACCCACTCATCAGACAGCAGGATGAGTTCACAGGTCCAGCTCTGATGGGACAAAACTTCTAGTGAAAACCAGTCCGTCTCTTTACTGTGAGCTGACCAGATAGCAGACAGGGTCAGAACCAGACCTCCCTCTGTGGTGTGTGTCCTCTACAATCATCTTGACAGGGGGCAGAGCAGAGGGCTTGGTGCCATCCATGGGGGGTCAGGTCCCTCCTTCTTTATGGATCCTCTTTCAGAAGTGTCTTTCACTTTTCTTCTTTTAGCTTTAAGGAGTAGATTATCTTTTGGATTATTTTAAAGTATTTTTGATTAGATTTTTCTCTGAGGCTCCACCTCTCATCCTTATAACATCACAGACACATAGTCTAACACAGTTTGTTCTTTATGGACACATTTCCTGTTCAAAGATGGACAGATAGCTTCTTCAGTGATATTTCTCATCAACTTGATGGATGGATTCATTTAAAGGTTCCATAGGGAGTTTGGTAAACAATGTAGCTTAAAATGTTTTTTCATGCCTCTTAACAACGTTCTAACATAGTACAGCTATAAATATATTGTGGTGATTAAAAAAACCCTGAAAGAAATCAATAAGGCGTTTCCCTCACAGTTCTCTAAAAACCTCAGCCAATCATACTTTTCAAACCAAAAGACACTATTGGACAATCCGGATGTCTGTCTCACTGAAGCGCCTCACTTCCTCACTGCTTGGATCCTCCATTAATGCGTGCTGAAGCATTTTAAAGCAGAACATCCAGGAAGTGAGAGAAGGACAGAAACAACCGGCTGTTAGCGCTTCAAATTTAGAAAAAACTACCAGAGTCCCTGTAGTGGAATTTTGTTAGTCACTTTTAGTAAAATTATATGATAGGTTTTCTTTTTCTATAATGATTAGTTAAATGACAAACAAAATGCCAGCCTGTTGGAATCCAGCTGATAACACGTCTCTGCCTCCTACGGTGAAGGGGCCATCTCCTGTCCTTATCAGGGGGGGGGCAGTATAACAAAGTCTCAGCCTCCTGTGGTGAAGGGGCCATCTCCTGTTCTTATCAGGGGGGTAGTAAACAGATGTCTTCGTCTCCTGTCAGGGAGGGGTAAATTCCTCTACCTCTAAGAGACCCCCTAGGGGCAGATGCTAAAACATAGAATTCCACTCTTTTTGGGATGGGTAGGATTTATGGTGGGTAGGGGAGGGGGGAACAAGAGGAGGGTTTTAAAAGCAGACTCAGAACTGCTGTGGTCAGACCTTATTCCTCAGACCTCTGTGGTGTAACGTCTCCTTGTTAACAAGTAATAAACTTTCTTAAAACTTTTAAGACTGATATCTCATTGCTTGATAAGAAACTTCCATAACAATTTGGCGTCACGAACAGGATTCTAATTCTCCGCCAGACGCAGAGGGAAGGACTGGGACGACAGCGCATCTCGAGGAAAAACTCCTCGATCCTCCAAACCTCGATTAGACCTTTAAGAGTGACGGAGGAGCCTGGTCTTCACCCCCTAAGTCAGCGAAATTCAGAATCCAGAAAACGAACCTGCCACTCGGGTGGTTCAATCCGGTGAGATTCAGTCTTATTAAATATAATTCGGGAAGGAGACTCCCTGGAGGTGATTTTAGTCCGCTGCAGGGGAATAAGGGTAGAACCTTATTGTGTCTAAGTGTTTCACACCGAAAAATAGAAACACCGGTGACCGTGGGCGATCCAGTGGGTCGTAAGGTCAGGGTATTTTAGCATTTTTTTACCTAGATTGTGAAAAAGCCTGGAAAGGGACGCCTTATCCAGTAACAATGGGCTCGAGCAGCAGCAAGGGAAGAGAATCACCTCCAGACAGTCCTCTGTGTGTTTTCATGAAAAAGAAATATGGGGATGACAGTGTACAATGTCTCTCCTATTGGTCAAAGAAGTTTGGGTTCCCTGAAGAAGGGAGTTTGAGTTTAATGCAAATTCAGAAGGTTGAAGAAGGAATAGAGAAGGAATGGGAAAGTTTGAAAGAACAAAAGAAAGTTAAGGGGAAAACGGTTAAGAATGTTGATTTGAATAGAGAATGTCTGAGTAAGTGGAAGGAAGAGGCGGTGATAAGAGACAGAAAGAGTAAAGCAAAGGAAATGGGGGGTAGTAAGGACCTTAGTGGGGTAATCACGGGACGAAAAGATAATGCCTCGGTTCAGAATGTGAGCCCATCAGCTCCACTGGACCCGCCACCTACATATAGAACTCGTGATGTTTCACCTGTCTCTCCATACTCTGCTTTGCAGAACCAGTTGCAGGCCCTCAGTCTGAATAAAGTGGACCTAGACCTGGATTCCTGTCCTCCTCGCCGACCTCCACCACAGAATCCTCAAGACCACAACCTACAAGGGGCACAAGCTGCAGGCCCACAAGTACCAGAACCACCTCAGGATGGGGCCGCCGCGGATTCGACCACGTTCTCCCCTATTCTTCACAGACTCCGGTCCAGGGATGGCCCACCACCTGATGAAGTCTTCGTGGCCCCCATGGTAGAGGTCTCTGGGGTTGATGGTCCAACACTGGTGTTCCGGTCCTGGACAGCGGCTGACGTGAAAGAATCTGGGAATCATCTTCCAGATCCAACTGCTGATGGAACAAAATTTGCCAGTGAGTTTAAGACATTCTGCCAGGAGATGAGACCAACAGGAGCAGAAATACGTCGTCTCCTGGCCACAAAGATGAAAGCCTGTGACCTGGCAAAAGTTTCCAGTCAGATTCCAGCTGCAGACCTCCGTCCCCACAACATAGCTCACAATCATGCAGACAATGGACCGTACTGGACTGCCATTGACGTCTTGTGTGCGAAATTTGGAACAGAATTTCCACTTAAGATGGACGCCAATGCTCTCAACTGCATCACCCAGAGACCTGATGAGCCTGTGGATGATTTTTTCCACCGCATGGAAGAGGCTTTCAACAAACACTCAGGGCTGGCACGTCCTGCGGACTTGACAGGAAACCCCACTCCCTGGGAAAGTCTCCTCTGCGATCGTCTGCTGTCTGGACTGAGACCTGAGCTCCAAAGTGAGGTTCGTCATTCATATGTGGGCCTCCGGTTTGGAGTCCGCCTCACTGAACTTCGACGACATGCCCTCCATGCTCAGGATATTATTGTCAAACAGAAGGATCGGAAGCAGACAAAAAGAGAAGATGCCCTCCATGCTGCCACTCTGACGTTGTTCAGCCAACAGAATCAGCAGTCAGTTCCACCAGTCCAGGGGCGTGGCCGAAGACGGGCCCGAGAACGGAGTCGAAGGGTCGAACGAGTCCGACCTGGGGATGACAGATGTTTCAACTGTGGTCGCACTGGACATTGGCGCAACAACTGTCCTGAGCCTGGCTGTCTTAACAGAGGATCTCAACCAGCACCTCTACCACATGCTGCAGACTGATGGGAGGTGGAGGACAGGACCCCAGGTTTGGGAGAGGGCAGAGTTTTCTCTACTGCATCTGAACAGGGAAGTAAAACATCACACTCTCACACAGCTACACCCAATGTTATGCCGGCCGCTACTGATTTACATACTTTGCTCACAGATGCACTCATACACTTAGAAAACAAAACAACACCATTCACACCTGTGGGAACATATGTTCATTTATCCTCTCCTTCCTACAAAAATATGCCTATGTTTACATTAATGATAAGAGGTCAAAACATTCCTTTTATGGTTGATTCTGGTGCTACAAATTCTGTGTTGCAAACTAGTGTTCTGAACCCAGCTGCTAAGCTGAGTGGTCATCATGTGTTCTCCGTTTCTGCCTCTGGCAACACAACTAAGGAACCATATTCGGTGCCTTTGTCTTGCCAGACACAAGACGGGTCGAAATTCAAACATGCTTTCATCATGTCCTCCCTATGTCCAGTGAATTTATTAGGGAGAGATTTGATGTGTAAATTGAGTCTAGAACTGTATTCATCCCATGAGGGAGTGATTGTAAAGCAAAAACAAATAGATCCCCCTGATGTGTTTCTGGCTGTGAAATACAGCCCTGAGGTTCCTGATTATGTCTATGAGTGGCAACTGGGGGATGGTCCATTTTCACAATCCATCCTCCGGGCTGTTCATGACTTGGTCAGTCCTAATTCAGTTTTCATGCCCACAGAGGACCTGCATTGTACTGCAATGTATTCTCATGGTCCCTGCGTGGAATTTGAGGAAGTGTGGGACCGGGTTTGTTCTGAAAGATTTTTTATAAGAACATTGTACTGGAACACTCATGTTTCAGCTTTATCTATTTCTTTAACTCCTGAACAAACAAAGTGCTTCCAGATGCCTGATTCGGTCCCTCACATTTCTCTGTCAAGATCCCCTGCTATGAAGTGGAGGGAGGTGGGCCCATTTGCTCAACAATGGTTGTTGTTGACCGACTGGATCCCCACCCCCGATCCAATGGTTTTCTTTTCCCCTGGAGGCTCCTGTTACAAGAAGGAGTATTCTGCTGTTATTCATGTCACTAGGTCACTCCAACTGCAGTTGGAGGGGGGGTCTTTCATGGTTTCAACTGATAACCCCTTCCCTCATCCCTCTCTCTCTGAAATTCCTCCAGACCTCTGGGCTTCCTCTAAATATGACGTTGGCCTTATCGCAGGATGCGAACCTGTTGTCATAACGCCAAAATCTACATTTAGGCCTTGCCAAAAACAATATCCATTGAAGCCTGAGGCCATTGAGGGTATCACACCTGTCTTTCAATCCTTGTTGAAAGCAGGGGTGATAGTTCCATGTCCCACTTCACCGGTTCGAACACCTCTGTTCCCGGTGAAGAAGATTAGAGATAAAGACCAGCCTGTTGAATGGCGTTTTGTTCAGGATTTACAAGCAGTAAATAAGGCAGTGGTTCCTCGAGCTCCAACGGTACCCAACCCACACACCATCCTATCACAGATTCCTCCTCAGGCATCTTTCTTCACTGTGATAGACTTAAGCAATGCCTTCTTTTCTGTACCTGTACACAAGGACAGTCAGTTTTGGTTTGCTTTTGAGTTTCAGGGAAAGCCCTATACATTCACCAGACTCTGTCAGGGCTACTGTGAGTCCCCTACCATTTACAACTCTGCCCTGAAAAACTCATTGG
The DNA here is from genome assembly GCA_006937965.1 of Callopanchax toddi. Taxonomy (NCBI): domain Eukaryota; kingdom Metazoa; phylum Chordata; class Actinopteri; order Cyprinodontiformes; family Nothobranchiidae; genus Callopanchax; species Callopanchax toddi. The sequence continues at coordinate 3,978,097 of SSNR01000002.1, read as the reverse complement.
ATCCTCTGGTCTTGTCTGAGGGTAGTGCCCTCCTTCAATATGTGGATGACTTGTTGTTGTGTGCTCCTACAGAGGCTCAATGTCTGGCTGACTCGCTAACTCTCTTGCGTCACCTGCATGCTACAGGACACAAGGCTAGCCTCTCGAAATTGCAATTTGTGCAAAGACAGGTCACCTTTCTGGGTCATGTAATTTCTGAAACAACTCACTCCCTTGCAGCCAAAAGGGTGGCGGCTGTTCAAGCCATTCCCCTGCCGATAACAAAGAAACAACTGATGTCGTTTCTGGGAATGACCTCCTATTGTCGAGCCTTTATCCCTAATTATTCCACACTTGAGGCCCCCCTGCCTAAACTGATTTATGGTCACCCCATGTCCCCTACTGATAAGGTGTTATGGACCCCTGAGGCATTGACTGCTTTTGGGTCTTTGAAGTCTGCTCTCCAGTCAGCCCCCGCTCTTGCCCTGCCTGATCCTTCTAAACCATTCACACAGGCTGTGGATGAAAAGCAGGGTTTCATGTCTTCTGTGCTGCTGCAGCCACATGGTGATAAACTTCGTCCAGTTGCTTACTTTTCCTCCAAGCTTGACTCTGTTGCTGCAGGTCTCCCTGGTTGTCTTAGGGCAGTAGCAGCTGCAGAAAAAGCTGTTTTGGCCTCTAGGGATATTGTGGGTTATTCTCCTCTCACTGTTTTAGTCCCCCATGCTGTGTCCATCATCCTGCTTGAGCAGAAAACTAGTCATTTGTCGGCAGCTAGGTGGTTGCGTTACTCATCCATCCTCCTTGACATGCCAAATGTCACTGTGAAAAGGTGTACCACTCTTAACCCTGCTACTTTGCTTCCCACAGCAGATGATGGGGAACCTCATGATTGCTCTGCCGCTCTGGACATGGTTTGCTCGCCACGTCCAGACCTTCTGGACTCTCCCTTACCAAATTCTGATCTGGTCCTTTTCGTGGATGGCTCCTCTTCCAGGTCTGCCTCTGGCACAAATCATGTAGGCTTTGCGGTTTGTAGTTCATCAACTGTTCTTTCCTCAGGCCGCCTCCCTCCACATTATTCTGCACAGACTGCAGAACTTGTGGCTTTAACTGAGGCCTGTCGCCTTGCCGCTGGAAACACCGTTACCATTTACACGGACTCACGCTACGCTTTTGGTGTAGTTCATGATTTTGGTGCTCTGTGGAAACACAGGAACTTTCTGAAATCTGACGGTAAACCCATCCTAAACTCTTCACAGGTTTCTGACTTACTCACAGCCATTCTGCTCCCAGCTAGGGTGGCTGTGGTAAAATGTGATGCTCACACATCCTCCCGTGACCCTGTCTCTCTGGGCAATGCTTCTGCAGATGCTGCAGCAAAGGCTGCTGCTCAGCAGCCCCTGTCTACATCGTGTGCGGCCATTCCCATTGGTGACTCGCCTCCTACCTCCTCTATGACTGACATTCAGACTTTTGCTTCTCCTGCAGATGTCCACAAATGGAAGCTGGCTGCATGCTCTAAGTCTTCGGATGTCTGGACTTCTCCTGATGGCAGACCCTGTCTGCCCTCTCATTTCTTCCCGTGGTTCGCAAAGTGGTCACATGGGCGTGACCACGTTGCGAAGGGTGGAATGCTGAGTCTTGTCTCAACTTATTGGTTCACTAAAGGATTTACCACAGTGGCTGAAGCTTTTTGTAAGAAATGTTTCATTTGTGCCTCTAATAACACAGGTCGGGCTGTACAGACCATGGGAGCAGCACACCCTCCACCACAACTCCCCTTCGATCACATCATGATGGATTTCATTGAATTAACTCCATCTGAAGGGAAAAAGTATTGTTTGGTGGTGGTGGATATGTTTTCAAAATGGGTAGAGGCTTTTCCAGCTAAGCACGCAGATAGCTCTGCTGTGACAAAAGCACTGGCTGCTGAAATAATCCCTAGATGGGGTGTTCCAGGTAAGATCACAAGTGACAATGGCACTCATTTTGTAAACAAAGCTATTGTGGAGACAGGCAAACTCTTGGGGTTTCAATTAAACACCCACTGTGCGTATCATCCACAATCTGGCGGGGCTGTGGAAAGAGAAAATGGTACTCTAAAGAACAAACTGGCTAAGTGTTGTGAAGAAACTGGGTTGTCCTGGACCAAGGCTCTCCCATTGATTCTCTTTTATATGAGAATGCGCAAGCGATCAAAGTCTAACCTGAGTCCTTTTGAGATTATCTTTGGCAGGCCAGTGGGACTGGGAGTGGGACCAAGGAAGGTAGATGCCTCAGCTCACACAGGTATGTGGGAAAGTGAAATGCTAACCTACTGTCAAAATCTGTCAAAAGAACTGTTACAGGTGCAGACCACAACCAGAGCTGCACTTCCGGTTCCAGCTGAGGGACTGCTGCACCCATTCCAACCAGGGTCCTGGATACTGATCAAGGAGCTTCGCAGGAAACACTGGAAATCTAAGCGGTGGCAAGGTCCATTCCAAGTACTCCTCGTCACCCAAACAGCTGTCAAGGTCGCAGAACGAGCCACTTGGGTTCATGCCAGTCACTGCAGAGCGTTTTACGGGAGACCTCCAACTTAGGACAAGCACACACACACACTGATTAAAAGAGGGCGTGCTGAATGACGTGCACACTAGCTGCCACCAGAGGAGACTGAAGAACTGGTGTCCTCCATCAGGACACAGACTTGTCTCCCTGTCCTCATCCATCAGACCTCCAGGAAAACGACTAGAAGATAGACTTTGAAGTATATGCGTCACATTTCTTTCTCCTCAGGAAAAATGGCTCAGTGGCGTACAAAACATATTATATTTATGGGGGTTTGCCTGAGTACTGTACTCCTGCTGTTTGCATTGGTGCTGTTCTTGGTGAGTCTTGGACCTGCCCTGATGCCAGCCCACAATAGGCCTATCTCCCTGACAGATGAATGGATCTCTAGGAATGTCTGGTATCAAATTGCTAACTACTCTGTTTCCACCATTACTAACTCCTCCTGTGTTGCATGTATGGGATTAGGAATGCCTGACTCATATGTTTCCATTCCTGGAGAGAGTGAGGCTTTTACATGTGTGTCCTCCTGCAATCCTACACCCTTGCCTGATTACCCCATGGATTCTGCTCACTTTCATGGTAGCATAACTTATAACGTAACTGATTCTAACATAGTTTTCAATTGTCGGCTCTGCTCTCATCATTGTCTGATGGCGTCTGCTAACCCCTATTATTCTTCTGCATCATATAGGTCCCGTTGTCAGCATACTCCTGTGTGGTCTTTTAGTGAGTCGAGTTTGTTTTCTCTTAACCTTAAGCCTGCCCCGAATGCTTCATTTGTGTGTTATAATGTTTCCCGGCCCCATAGTGGTGTGAGTGTTGGACGGTTCCCAGGAAAGTGTTCAAGGATTTTTTCCCTTACCTCCCCGGTGCCCTCTGTATTTTCTTGTCTTTTTCCCGGTACTGACGTAACTTTAGATCAGTTTGCATGCATGTCTAACATCAGCTATATAGAAGATATTCTTAATGCCACTGTTCCAGTGCCTGATTTATTTTGGATTTGTGGTGATGGTCACCTTAGGCTCTCTCTACCCATCAATTGGACAGGTATGTGTGCACATGTGATGCTAGCTAATCCTTTTCTTTTTCTCCCTGTAGATGATTCACCTGAACCTTCTGTTTTGAGGAGAGCCAAGCGTAATATTCCATTCGGCAGTTTTGACTCTAGTGTTACTCTGGATGCTTTTGGTGCCCCTATTGGTGTGCCAATAGAATACCGTGCCCGTAGTGCTGAGGCCATTACTGGTTTAACAATGTCAGTCTTCCCTGGCATAGCTGATAACTTCAGGTGGCTTAATTATATTTACTACAACCAACAGCGGTTTATCAACTTCACTCATGATGCTCTGATGGGCCTCTCAGAACAACTGAATGCAACTTCACTTATGACCTGGCAGAATAGAATTGCTCTAGATATGATTCTAGCAGAGAAGGGTGGTGTTTGTGCTCTCTTTGGTGACAAATGTTGTACATACATTCCTAACAACACTTTCCCCGATGGTTCTGTGACCAGGGCCTTGGATGGCCTTCGGTCCCTACGTGAGGAAATGTACTCTAATGCTGGTCATGGTTCTGATTTCACCGGTTGGCTGCAGGCTTATCTGGGCCGTTGGAAACCTTTTATTCTTGCATGTATTACTATCTTCTTCATTGCTCTTGCTGTTATTTGCATGTGTGGCTACTGCATAATACCTTGTCTTAGATCCCTTATCATTCATGCCATTGAAAGGTCTGTTTCTCACCACATGCAGCACATGGAGTTACATAGTCCCTCAGCCCCTCTGGGTGAGATGTACAATGGAGATGAAAATGACAATGAAGATGAATTTTATTTTGTTTAATGTTTTAGTTTCTTTAATTTACCTGAATGATGATGATCTTACAGGGTATCTCCTGTGATGTCTTTACTTAAACCCATCTTGGGAGTGTATTGACTGATGTCGTATGATTCTTTGTTTGTTCATCAATATCTTCTGTGTGTTGATTTTTGTTTCTTCATTTTGTTTGATTTAATTAATCAAAGGGTGGAATTGTAGTGGAATTTTGTTAGTCACTTTTAGTAAAATTATATGATAGGTTTTCTTTTTCTATAATGATTAGTTAAATGACAAACAAAATGCCAGCCTGTTGGAATCCAGCTGATAACACGTCTCTGCCTCCTACGGTGAAGGGGCCATCTCCTGTCCTTATCAGGGGGGGGGCAGTATAACAAAGTCTCAGCCTCCTGTGGTGAAGGGGCCATCTCCTGTTCTTATCAGGGGGGTAGTAAACAGATGTCTTCGTCTCCTGTCAGGGAGGGGTAAATTCCTCTACCTCTAAGAGACCCCCTAGGGGCAGATGCTAAAACATAGAATTCCACTCTTTTTGGGATGGGTAGGATTTATGGTGGGTAGGGGAGGGGGGAACAAGAGGAGGGTTTTAAAAGCAGACTCAGAACTGCTGTGGTCAGACCTTATTCCTCAGACCTCTGTGGTGTAACGTCTCCTTGTTAACAAGTAATAAACTTTCTTAAAACTTTTAAGACTGATATCTCATTGCTTGATAAGAAACTTCCATAACAGTCCCAAAAAGAAAAACACCTTTTAAGCTAGCAGAAAACTAAAAACGTTTGGACAGTGGCGGCCCGTCCATAGGGGGCGCTCGGGCGCCACCCCACCAGTCCCAAGAGGAAGAAGAAGAGAAATAGGGATCACAAAATATGAAAAACTAATATAAAAATAAAACTAAACGAGCCATCCATTATATATACAATAAGTGCTGTGTATAATCTGCATTTAGGTGTAGTTTAGAAAGGTTTTCTTACTATTTTTTACTGGACCGATAGGTCGTGTTTCTTTGGGTTCTACTGCGCATGTCTGGACGGGACGCCGTCCCAACATAGCGCATTGTTTTCTGCTCCTGACGCATGCGCACTGGCAAATTTTTCCTGACGCATGCGCACTGAGTGCAAAAAATAGGAGATCGCTCGGGACGCAGGTCTTCCCTGTCTGTCCCTGCGTGACATGCGCACAACAGCATAGTCTGGAGTGTTGCTCAGACCGAAACCGGAAGTTCTTGCTCTCTTTTTAATGGAGGGTAGAAAATGGATATTTATTCAAAGAATCCTTCTTGCCCGCTTGTGTAAACAAGCCGAATGATTCAATTTGTCCTGATTTCATCAACTCAATGGTGAGTGACTTTGTTTGTTTGTTTCTTTTCTTAATAACTATGTGTCTGTCACGGATTTTCCCATTCAAAAACCCCATAGGCGGAGCTAGCCGCGGCTAGCAGTGCTAAGTCCTGATGAGTGAATTTATACCTTAAATAGCGACATGTGTTTGTTGAGGTGTCTGCCGAATGTTAGAGAAATACAGATACTGCTGATTGAATACGTTGGTTTATGTAGTTTAGCCCGTTTTTCATGCGTTTTCTCTACTTTTCATTAAATTATTATGGCGTTTTAAGGAAGTTTGTTCTGACTGGGTTTGATGGGACTTATCAGTGGATTTGACTTTATTTTGTTGTTAATTCACTTCATTAGTTGAGCTGATTGTCATGACTTGCTTGGTTAGTGGTTGTTGGCTGAATTGTAACATTAATTATCTGACTGTATTAGTTAGAGGTGGATTTATTTGTTTGTGGTGTCAGTAGAAAGATAATTGTGAATATTAAGTAATGTTTTTGACTTTGCCAGGTTGTTTTTTCCTTGAAACTCTTACAACTTCTGTTGTGACCACATTGTGGTTGTTTTTTATTTTTATTTGTATCTGATTATATTGATATTATTCTAAGGTCTCCTTATGAAGACTTTATGATTTCTTTACTGTTTGATGTGTAGAATTAGACCTAACAGCACCACATTTCTAGAGAACTGGTGGTAGGGATTTTTACCAGCAAAATATTCAGTCAGATGAAAATAATTTGCGTCATTCCCTGCCCTAGTGGTGATATGTGATTTTTTTTTTTGCGCATCTGAAAACTGACTAGCAAAAATGCGCCCCACCGAAAAAAAATTTCACCAGCCGCCACTGCGTTTGGACCTAGAAAGAGGAAAAACCTGGGTAAACATTAGCATAGCATTTCAACGACTGATGTTTTGCTCTCTACTGTTTCTGTGGCAATGCGCAGTCCCATGTCCAGAGGAGGCACAGCATAAGGATTATACCCGACAGGAGGGGTGAGAGCTCTGAGACGTATTTGTGTAAAATAGATAGCGATACAGCTGGTTTGAAGATTCCCTATTGTACCTTTAAAATGTTCTTCATTCAGGACCCAGGCTTCATTTAACCACAGACGTTTTATAGACTGAATAACCAGGACCATAGTTATCGCTCACTGACAGGTGTCTGTTAGTGAACATCAGATGAACCTCTTGATGAATTCAATATGGCTGCCATGGCCAACAGCCCTTACAAAACTCAAAAATGGGAATTTAGATTTGTGTCTTATTAGCTCAGAGTTTTTCCAAACTCACACCCTGAGAGCTGACAGAAGGATTGATGTTAGGAGGCAGCTCTGTCTGTACGAACCTCCTGAAGCTCTGGGTGGATTTCACTGTCACTCAGAAAGTCTTCTGTGGATGTTTGTCTACAACTGATTCACTTTTACACTCAGAATTTCCAGTTTAAGATGGCCTCCAAAACTAATAAACCTCAACAAAGACCTAAACCTCACTACGGGTTGAACTAAAATGTGGATGTTAGTAACTGAGAGTCATTTACAGCACACACAGTGCTAACAGGTCACACGCAACAGAGTCTTCAAGGTTTGACCAAACGGCTGCAGGAATGAACTTCCTTTAGTTTTATGCTGTATAGACAGTCTGGACACCTTTTAAAAGCAGCTGAAGACCCAAATATTTAAAACTGCCTAAATCTTTTATTTTCATTCATTGATGTTTACCAACCACTGTTTGTATGTGTATTTATGTTGTTTTTGTTTTGTTTTATTATTTTTATTTGTGTTTTATTTTATCTTGGTCTTTTTTGTTTTGATATTCTCTTATTTTATCTTGATGTTTTTGGTTCTTTGTCTTTAAGCATGTTTTGATATTGATGTTTTTGTGAATCACTTTGAGATTTGTTTCTGTGAAAGGTGCTATATAAATTAAATGTACTTACACCATCAGATCATCTTTTAATTGTAAACTGTTTGGGGGGTCGAGCATGTGGCTCTAGGAGGAGACCCAGGGCAGACCCAGGACACATGGAGGCTGGCCCAGAACACCCTGAGATCCACTGGAGGAAGTGATGTGGGAGAAGATGCTCTGGGCTTCACTGCTGTGCTGACCCCACAACCCGGATCCAGATTGGAGGAGGACCACGACAACAGTGGAGGTCATGAAGAATTACTCAGGATGGCAAAACATTTTACAGCAGCAGAGTTCTCATTTTAGCTGCATTTCTTTAAGGATGGATTTCCTTAACAGACAGTATTTTACCAGCAGGGGGACTGCATTAAAAAATCAACCATGATACCTGATTAAATGTGTTTAAAGAATTCAATCAAATGTCCATGTTAGCAAAGCAGAAAGAGAAGACAAAGTTAACTGTTACACAAGTAAAACTTCAGGAAGTGTGTTTAGAGTGAGGTTTAGGTCTAAAGAGTGGAAACCTGGTTCATCATCAGTCTTTTTATTTGTCTGGTGTTTTTGCTAACTTGTCCAGTCCCAGTTTTATGAAGCAGATTCTGAGAGCAGCTCCACTCCCTAAACAATCTGAGCGACACTCAGGAAAAGTCTGAGAAGTCTCCGCCCTGCTGTGAATGGAAAATAAATCAGATGGTTGTTTTCCACTGAGAGGGGTTGTGGTTTAACTGGAGGGAGAGGGAGGGAAAGAAAAGTCTTTATTGGAGCAAAGAACTGCTGACAGACTGACCACACGCTTCAGAGAGCCTGGCCAAAAAACAAAACTGCTCCCGGATTCAGTTTCAGAGAAGATTTAGAGCTCCATCTTGTTACTGAAACATGGCTCATAAATCTAGCTTAAGATAGTTTTAGATTATGACTGAGCTGTCAGCTGTTGACGTACAGAGGAAGATTCCAGACGTTCCTTCTGATCTGAGTGTTCTGCTAGTGGAGAATCAGGTTCTCCTTTAACAAGATGTTTCTGTCAGAAGGTTCCAGCACATTAGCTGCTGATGGAATTCTTCTTTCATATAGATATTTTAGGGGGCGTTATGTTTTCCAAAGCTTGTCTTTGAGGGGAAACTGTTAAAGAAGAGCAACCATAACACAAAGCAGCTGTAGGACTTGAGTCCACTTAGAGGTCGGTCCCAGCTGGCGCCACCTCAGACGGGTTCTGTTACGTAAGTCTAGATGTTGTTGGGCCACAGCTGAAAGCCTTGATCATATGGACCACAGAGACAGCTTAGCATTAGACCTGAATAACTTCAGTGGAAGATGCTCAGATTCATCCATAAAGACCTGTTCCAAATCAGGGACAGGTTCAGGTAGTTTAAAGAAACAAATAATACAGCCCACCTTAAATGATCAAAAATCAGAGGAAACAAGCTCATATTTAACAGAATAATGAGGTTAGATTGTTACACCAACAAATCTACCTTTCAAAAAAACCCTCAACAACTGATGTTATACTGAGGACTGTCTGGGTCATTTTATAGATAAATACAAAAAAAGTTTAGTTTCCATTCTTTGGGTGATGCTGATTCTTTGATAATGTTGTGACAATAAGCCTAGTTAGATCAAAGTAACACATTTCCATTAGAAGAACAGAAAAGCTTTTCTTGTCCCTCAGTGGGTTAATTCATGCAGGTCGAAACAAACAGTCACACAAATGTAATAAAAAGAAATAAGGACAGGAGGGTGTAGAGTGAGGGTAAATTAACAGCATCACTAAAATCCTGAACAATCATTAAAGGGGTGGTTTATTCAGGATCCATTTTTTTCAGGTCTTCATAGTTTCTAATAGGTCCCCCTGAGCCTGTCATGTAGGCCAAACATGAAAACTCTCCGTTCCCTGGTTATTAAGAAAAAACAGAATAAGGAAGAACAGAAACTTAAAAATGCGGAAGAGCATTTCTGGAATTTTTGACGTCACAACGTGTATTCACTGAGATGGTAACGCCTTTCGGTCCGCCCAGCTGCTAGCTTTTGTTTTTGTTGAAAATTCAACATGGCGGAACGCAAACAGTGTTCCCAACTCGGGGATATACCTGGCTGGCTGCCGCAGGTCACTCTCTCTCTGTTTTTTTCTCCTCCCTCTGTGTGTGTGTGTGTGTGTTTAAGCCGCGGTCAGCACCACGCTATGTGACCCCCCCCCCCGTCAGAGGGGAGCGCGGGTGACAGACAGCAAGAGGAGAACAAGAGGAGGAAAACTGAGGAAATGAGTTTTAGCAGGAAGCAGGCTCCCTCAAAGCTAATCTTTAGGAAAGACTAGAAGCTACTGTTTTGGGTGTTTATCTTTTTCACTCTTTCACTTTCCAAAGTATCTCCGGACATTTCGGGGGGCGGAGTATTGACGTTTCAGTCATCTAATCAGAAGCGAGTGCTGTGCATATCATGAATACTAATGAGAATCCTGCTGTTTCAAATTCAGGTGTCAGATGGGAAACTTCTAAAGCTTCTATTATAAGCATCAAAGCTTCTTTCTTTATAAAAATTACACAGATAGCATTGAATTACACTAGAGAACAATGCAAAACTATAAAATAACCCAGAAAACCACTCCTTTAAACATAAACCCAGACTGAAACATGAACAGGATGGTTGTTATTACCGGACTGAGAAGGAACAATAGACCAGTTGTTCCTGTTCACTAAGTTTAATCAGTTTAATGGTTTTAGGCAGGTTTGAGTTTTCCCAGTTTTCTGTTGATGAAATGGTTAAAATAATAAAATAATCAGATTAATAAAGCTAAGCAGTGAACTGTCAGCGATCTAAATGCCTGTCCATGTAAACACTGACGTATTGACTTTAGGTTAATCACTGACCTGACTCCTGATAGAGTATAAAGCAGCAGGTCGTCTGTGTGCCGTCACCTCCTCATGTTGGACAGCAGACAGCAGCATGAGGTTAACACCAGCTCCTTTAGTCCTCGTCCTGGTTGTCTCTGTCCTCTGTGACAGGGAGGAACCTCTAGTCCTCAACCCTCCAGCTGACGCCTGGTCTCGTTTTGCTCCTCTGGACGACGTGCACCTCCTGTCCAACGGCCTCCTGCAGCTGGGTCAGGGCATGAGGGAGTTTGTTCAAAAGACCAAAGACCAGATCAGCTCCATCTTCCAGAAGCTCAACATCTTTGACTGCTCCTTCTACCGGCTGTCAGCACTGGCCGGTGAAATCAAAGAGGAGGAGGAGGAGCTGAAGAAGACTACTGTGATTTTAAAGGCAAACAATGAAGAAATCAAGGACCTGTCTGAAAAGATCAGCTCCAAGATGGAGAGCATCCTGCAGAAGAAGAGTCAGCTCCAAAAGCAAGTGGAGGGCCTGGAGGAGAAGCTGATCAGTCTGTCTCCAGGTCTGGTGACGAGCATGCAGACAGCAGAGATCAGCAGCCTTAGGGTGAGTGACCTGCGCTCAGAGAAGAAGCATGACCTCTACCAGCCTATTAGAGGTCATTCTGAACCAACTCCATGGACTGATCTAAACCAAATATCAGCACTTTCAATCAATACTGTTTTGGGTTTTTAGACAGAAACAGTTGAAGGTAGTGAGAGCTTTAGAGCGTTTATGCTGACATCTGATGTTTGTCACAGATGTTACATTTTAAATCACCTCCAATCAGAGAAGCTTTAAAGCTCCTCAGACAGCTGGGTTCTAGAGGCCAATCAGCTGCAGCCTGGGCCACGCTGTACAGGAACATCATGTTTATGCTGGGTTAACTAAAGGAACAAGGCTTAAATAACGTTGACATAAAACATGTGTGTATTTTGTAGCCTCCCCAAATAGGCTATATCCTCTGACCTTTGACCTCTGTTGACCATCACAACAATAATCCATCTTTTTCCCAATAACTTGGAATACAATCACTCTTGGATTATGTTTTAACCTGAATCAAGATCCCTACAGGTGTCCAACTGTCCACTTTCAGGTGTCCATCTCCCAGATGACCTTAACTGGACACTAGCTGGTCTAATAAAACACTCTCTGTAAAGGAGTCTCTTCTGTAACACCAAATGACTGGTGTTCCAACTGTAATCTCTTGTTTACAGAACATTCTCTGGTTGTTCCTGTTCAGGGTCACCTACACACTCACACCCAAAGTGTTATAATGCTTCTCTGCTATTTTCATGCATTTTCTACATTATAATGTGAGTGTTAACGGGCGGAAGTCATGTGACTTGGTAACTCCCTCACAGTCCCTTGTCCAATCAGAACGATTCACAACTCCACTAACGCAGTTCTGATTAGTACACTTAACATCTTCTGATTGGTTAAATTTAAGATAACTCGTCTCAAAACTAATACTCAGTTCCGGTACGAGTCGGTCTTGTCTAGTCTTGTCTTGCTAGTAGAGTCTTGGTCTACAGCCTGAAGCAGTCGGAGCTGCTATGCTGCTATCTTAGCTGAACCTTCATCAGCTTTGAACAAGGCCTCTCAGTCTCTCCCTCACCACGGAGCTGATCAGAAATGACTTCAGCATGCCTGCTGAAATGCCTCCCTTGCTGACCGGGACGTATCCACGGACTGTCCGGCGAGGTCCTCGGCGGCCACGCCTTCCAGGACCACCACTCCGAGTCTGGGGACTCCAGCCTCAGCTCGTGGAGAAACCAACGCCTGCCAGATCTAGGAGCGTCCACCTGTCAGTGAGCGAACACCACTTTCTGATCGAGAGGTTTGCTTTGATAAAGCTTAATTCTTCCACTCTAGATTAAGCCAAACTAAATCCTATTCCAACTCAAATTAGCCTAAATTGACTCTTAAAGTCACAACTAGGTTAACTAAATTAACTAACTTCCCTAGTCATTAAAACATATGCTACGGTCCGTTAAAACTCACAATTAAACTATCTTTAACATCCTCAACATGTTTAAGAACATTAATTGTGTTTACATCAAACTTTCAAACTGTCTTATCTGTCTGTGTTCTTAGGTTTTTCAAATTAAACGATTGTTCAATCTTTATCTGCCTCAGCTTCACGTTATTAATAAGGTATTTCAATTCACTGTACTCTTTCAAAGAACCTAGATACCTTCAATAAATATTAGCTATTATCAGGGTTAAATGACAGTTTATCACTTTTCATTATAAACCAAAAATAAGCTAATGTTATTGAAGAGGGTGTAGTTAAAATAACTAAATAGTTATTTCAAAACGCTACAATTTCAAACAGCAACAGTTTGTGGTGTTCATTATTCCTGTCTCAGTAGTGACAAACACTGATCAGAGATCAGCAAAAAGAGCATTCACAAACATCACTGCTGTTTAAAACTGCATTTATAAACCAGCTGGTGAAATTTAGACTTCTGGTTGCAGGAATAACAAGAGAAACTTCCTGACTTGTGGAGATACACTGTCTCCCTACACGGTGATCCTCTACAGAACACAACAGAAGGTGGATTCACTGGAAGAGACGTTTAAACTGATGTAATGATGTGGTTCTGGGTTGTTTGAAGAGCCCTTTAAGAACCAGCACCATCACCAGACCAGGTCCAGAACCAGAGCAGTCCTTTAGCCATCTGGTCCAAACAGGTTAATGACCACAGAGGCCCTGGGTTCCTGATTTGAGATATTTATTTACCGTTGCTTGCACATGTTGGGTTTTTACCACAAATTACTATTAAATTTGCAGAAGAACAGACTTCATAGGCCAACAGTTCTATTAGGACTTTTGTGCAAAGAATTATAATTCATGCACACGAGATAATAACCCAGAATGCATTGCTGTTTTTAAAGTAAAAACTGGTTTTCTTACAGTATGTTATTGTCTTGTGGGCACAAGGTCTTAATTTGTTTGCACACAAAGAAGTGATTATTGTGATAAAGGCTCCAAGCCTCCAAGTAAAATAAAGTCAATGGAGAGACTTTAAAATGTCCGAGCTGGCTCCCAGTGTCGGACTAATGAACAACACCTTCATAAGGAGGGATGTAATTTCTGCTCTGAACAGGAAGTGATCCAGAGGCAGGAGCAGAGTATCACAGAGCTGCTGAAAGCTATGACAGAACAAAGTGAACAGCTCAACCATCAGAGGAGGGAGATCAAGATTCTGGAGGAAAAGGTAAAAATGATGAACGTTTCTGAAGCTGCAGGCTTTTCTTTATTCCTGCCATCACATTAGTCCCCAGATAGATCAATAAACCTCATAGCTGACCTGTAGATCAGGATCTGGGTGGCTGAATGGGACTTTCAGGGGGCAAAGTGACTAGAAGCTCTTTATAACTGACCATTACACTTTTAAATCATCATTATTTTTAAGTCCTAATTTAGCAGAGAGCAGTTCATTGTGTGCAACTGATTTTAAACGCAGTGGATGTGCAGCAGGTTCTGCATGTTGAGCAGGGCCAAAGGGGCTCAAAGTTCAAAAGGGGCTCACAGAACCAGATTTTAAAGGCAGAGAGCTGATTGAATGTGTAACCTGTACAGATACAATCATTTTGCAGCTGTGAAATCAGTATTTGGTCATTTTTTAACTATAAATCTAAAATAATCTGGTTCTTAATGTATTTTCTTTGAATTACAGAGTGTTTTATCATTTCATAATAATGATTTGGGGTGGTGGTTGGTAGAGTGGCCGGTCTGGCAACCGGAGGGCCACCGGGTTCAATCCCCAGCTCCGTCTGGGTTAGATTGTCGTTGTGTCCTTGAGCAAGACACTTCACCCAACTTGCCTGTGTGTGAATGTTGGTGGTGGTCTGAAGGAGAGGCTGCTCACTGCAGAACCAGAAAGGTGGAGCTGCACCAGGTTCAGCCCCATTCAACCAATCAGACCTGGCAATTCCATCAGAGTCAGCTCCCACACCTCCCGTGTGATTGGTTACACTGGGCTGTTAGATCTGAGAATGAGGTGTTGCATCTCCGCCGGATCCAGAGCACAAAGTCCGGCGGAGATACAACACCTCGTTGTCGGGTAATGCTACGAGCGTGTCCGAGGAGCTTCGTACAGCGCTCCTGGTCCGGCACAGCTTTGTGCTGCGGGTCTGGGTCCACGAAGCGCTCAGGGTTTCCCCAGTGCTTTGGCCCCCACCAGGAGCAGCTGCTAGCTGATAGCAGCTAACAGCCGCTATCAGCGGCTAACGCTACAAAGCAAAGTGGGCTAGTTCGACTTTCTCTGTTAGGCTCACTGTCTCTCGTTGTAGTCCGTATGACAGAAAACGTTTCTCATTCACAAACTAATACTGTTAAAAAAACATGACTGAAACCCCGAGATATTTAATCAATTTTGAGGATATGTTTTATCCTGAAAACAAGGGGAAACAGAAGGAGAAACAGGCAGATATTCAGTTATTTTCTTGTAAATTCACTCTTTTGCAATAAAGTTATTAAAACAAAACAGCGGACAAGTCAGCGGGGCTGTGTCGCGGGGCAGGGCTGACTCTGGTAGAATGGGTGGGGCTGAACCTGCTGCAGCTCCACCTTCTGGTGCAGCTCTGCCTTTCTGGTTCTGCAGCGAGCACTACTTGGTCAGAAGGGCCGATGGCGCAGAATGGTAGCCTTGTTTCTGTCAGACTGCCCCAGGGCAGCTACGACTACAGACGTCGGTCTAAGTTTACCATCACCGGTGTAAATGTGTGAATGGAGAATGGAGCTTCTGTTAAAGCACTCTGGATGTCCTGAAAGGCACTATAAAAATCCAATCCAATATTATTATTAATTCACAGGGTTTCCGCGCGGTGGTAAAAGGTAGTAAATGAAATGTGC
Organism: Callopanchax toddi; assembly: GCA_006937965.1. NCBI lineage: Eukaryota > Metazoa > Chordata > Actinopteri > Cyprinodontiformes > Nothobranchiidae > Callopanchax > Callopanchax toddi. The sequence goes on along the minus strand of SSNR01000002.1, from coordinate 3,962,765 downwards.
TCAATTTAAGGCCCTTAAAAGGTAGTAAATTACAGCATTTGGTAGTAAAAAAAATCCGACTTGGTAGTAAATTTCTGTCACAAAATTAAAATATTTTAACCTTCCCCATTCGTTTAACTAAAAACGTCTTTTTATCGTGCTGACAGGACAGCAGAACCCTGAAAACTGTTGATAGCCTTGTACATGCGCACAACAGCTTTATTGTGCATGCGTGGTGTCAGGATAAGTCATGTAGAAGCTAGCAAGTAGCACCGCATACAATGGGGAAAATGTAAGTTTTCCAAACTTTGGCTCGACGACCCATTATCTAAAGGCTGGCTAAACCAGTCATGGGCAATGATCGAGAGGCTTTTTGTCAGGTGTGCCGAATAATTTGACGTGGAATGGGGGTGGCCATACGTCCGGCTTTAGGACGGACTGTCCGGTTTTCAGGAGGCGTGTCCGCTTTTCGGCGAGTCCTTGAGACGGACGCCCATTTGTCCGGATTTTGGCAGAATTATTTTCTTCACATGGTCCAGAGTCTCTGGTCCAGAGAAACTAAATGTAAAAAACCAAACAAACCCGGAGAGCTCTGCTCAGCGTGCGTGAGGTAACTCGGGGTGCTCTCCGCACTCAGCTGTGCCCCGGACACGCCTCCTCCTGGACCGGATAGAGAACTCGCGCTGCAGCTGAAACCTGAACCATGAAACAGATCGACTAGAAACCTGAGCGGAGAAAGAAAAACAGAGACCTCAGAGCTGTACCATGTCGCGCCGTTATTTTGATTAAAAATCATTGTAGCCTGTAAGATCACTCACACGGTGACGGGGACCGCCACAGCGCGTCCCAGAAACGCGAGTCCACGCCACGGCACTAATTAAGATACACACCAGTTTCACTCCAGGGGGTCCAGGGTGGAGAAGCACTGATTGAGGAGATAAATCCCCACTAATAATCACACCTATGGTCTCTAATGACAAATGTAATGTGCCTAAAGTAAGCAAATCTGGTGATCAACAAGTAAAACTTTGTTTTTTATTTTACAAAAAGAGCCCTGAAGATCATGAGTAACGGATCACTCTAACCTGTTATTTATCAAATATAAAATACTGGCATGATTTAGTTGACTTGAAAATATTACAATGTCCAAAGCTAGTACCAACTAATATTCAGAAAATGTTTCAAGAAAAAGTTAGTAGTTATAATTTGAAAGGAAGTGAAGTTTGTAAAAAGCCTCAATTTGGAACCAAAAAGAATTGAATATTTCTGTAAATGGGGTAAAATAATATAACAACCTTGGCAAAGAAATAAAAGAATCAAAATCATTAATATATTTAAAAATGTATCAAACTGAGGGGTAAGGAATATTTTGTTTTATAAAAATGGACAGAAAATATTTTTTAAAAGTCTCTGCTCCTTTTCATTCATCTTTTTTAGTGTTGATTTGTAAATTTTATTAAAGTGATACAAAAATAACAAAGTCTAAATGCAATTATGCATCCATAAGATGTTTTTGTAACAGATTATTGGATGAAGTGTCAAATTAATATCAGAAATGTAACTGGTTAAAGCCCAAACCTAATCAGATTAACCATGTTGACGAGGTTGATGCAGGCAGACCAACCTATCAGAAGCAGCCTGGGAAGAACAACATTTTTTTTTAAAACTTATATTTTGGGAGAGTACAACAATCATACTATGTAATGGAATTGATTATGTTATTTTTCTTTGGTCATCTCCAAAAAATGTCCTCCTTTTTGATGTTGTGGAAATGGCCACCCTAAGTTACGGCAATCAAGTCTCACCGAACATCCAGTGTTCACTAACAGTGGATTCGCACACGGGGCGAGCAGCTCCATATTTTGTTTTTTGGCGATGCACAGAGCAGCGTTCCTGCAACTTCGAACTCAGAAACCACGACAATTGAAAATAAAACACTGCTTGTGAAGTCTAAAAGTGATTTTATTTTGTCTATATCCAGAGAAGGCATTATGTTCCAAGTCCTCTATAACTGAGTTTGGAATGTTTGTGTCAGATGTCTTAGTCAGTGCTGCGTGGGTCAGTGCCCCCCCACCCACTAAATCAAATCAAATCAAACTTTATTTATATAGCACCTTTCATGCCCCAGCGAGCAACACAAAGTGCTTGACAGATTAAAATGACCCATACAACCCACATTCCCTCCCTTTCCCACACATAGAACAATTATGACACTCTCCCCTCCCAGTCCACAACCCATTCCCAGGCACACATACACCCACACATACACATAAAAACCACAGTAAACACTACGTTGAGCTCAGATGGCTCCAGTAATGAGAAACACGCCATCAAGTGGGCCCTCTGCCTCATCAGCTGTAGAACCAGGTCAGCAGCCAACACACCAACCAAGGGCGCCCGGGGATGGAGGGTGGCAACCCCCGCCACTGCCCGGGCCCTACCGGGGAGCGCCCGA